>JABFAF010277421.1:0-12267 GCA_013677275.1 Gossypium schwendimanii
TATTAAATTCTTTTTAAATCACAAAATTCACTAATTCAAAAATTCTTCTAAATTCACACTTGACTCATAATTATTAATTTATTAAATTTTAAGACTCACTTATCGGATTTAGTGATCTCGAATCACTATTTCCGACACCACTGAAAATTAGGCTGTTACATGATCACCCCACACGACCATGTGGCCTATTTAATTTTTGGTGCAGGATTACCCACACGGCCTCAGAGAGTTACACAGCCTGGAAACACGGCCGTGTGACCCTAAGTTACACAGACTTAGGATGTTAAACGATTTGGTCACATGACCATGTTTTTGACCCACACGGTTTGGACTTTGTCACACGGCCGTGTGACCACTGTTTTCAATTTTTTCCACATTTTTGGATAGAGATGTGGTAAGCTGATTTTTGGATGAATGACCAAATCGTAATAACTTAGATTAATTTGAATGAACCTAACAACTTAGGATTGACACCCCTGTGGGAACATCTAGACAAGTGAGACCGAGAGGTAATCTTGTTATGCACCAATTCGTTAGTCCAGGATTACCCGATGAGATCGAGAGATAAATCATACTAATTTATCTAATTTGGTAAAATTGAGATAGAGAGATAAAATTGAGCCACTTTCGTAATTTAAGTGATTTAAGCCCCTAATTCGAAGATCGATGAACCACATCGAAGTCAACTGACCACCGTTAGTCATTTATTGGTTAATTTTTTTAGTTTGTACTCTTTATAATTTGGTCCCTAGAGTACCATATTTAATTTTCTTGCAACATTTTCTTGTTATGATTTGTCGTACTATAAAATTGTACCAGTAGCAGCTTAGACTCTAAAGTGCATGCTATTTATTACTCAAACGTCATCTCATTTGAGTTTGATCCTTGGAATAATTTAGTATTCTATTGTAACACTACAAATATTTTCTTTCTTTTCTTTTCTCTATTTAAACTGAGTGCTTTTCCTTTCTATTTTTTCTTTTCTTTTCTCAATATATGAATGTACTCTCCTTTATTAAATGGAAGCTTTTTATAAAATATATATAATCCACAATAAAATAAATTTCAAGTTTAATAAATGTTACTTGTCAACAATAATGAAAATAGATAATAAAAATATTCATTTTTTTAGCATTTAATATACTTGTGATTGAAAAATTCTAATTTTATATGTTTTTGTTTTTCCGAAGGTTAATTTTTGTTAAGGGCGTTTACCGTTTCAAGTATGACCTGGGTTATTGGTTGTTTAGGCTTTACCCTGTTATTGTAATTCACCAAAAAAAAGTTGTAAATTTAATATCTATTATTGTAATTCACCAAAAAAAAGTTGTAAATTTGTATTTTTCAAATGTTAGGATTGCAATTGTTAAATTTATTAAATTTTGTTATTTTTAAAATTGATGTGACAAACATGTAAATATATATAATGCTATGCCAACTTGCTTGTTCCACATATCACTTACTAAAAATTCAGTGAATTAACGACTATCATTCGTGTCAAAAATGAAATTTCAAAATTTGAAAAGTACAAAGATTTAGAATGATCCAGTTGGAGAATATGAATTAAATCTACAACAATACACATAGTACAGGATTAGTAATTGATTTTAACCAAGCGGATTTAATTACTGTTTGGGTCATGGCTGAAGTTGATTAATTCGAAAAGTACAATAAAAAGAACAAAATTTAAATCTACTATTTTGACAAAGTACAAAGACTAATAAGAGAATGTAAAAATTTTCATTGTTTTTTTATTGTTTTACTAGAGTATATATCACCTCTTAAAATTTACTTGTAAGTGTAACAAATAATTTTACTTAAACTTAAACATATTAATCTTAAATTAATCTTGTTTGTTTTGTTTGCCAATTTGATTTTATGAAATAAAATTTTCATTTTCTTAAAGCCGACTGGTACTAATTACTATATAAAGTAGCCAAAACCACAGCCATTTCAATTGATTTATTCATTTCTCAAAAGCCAATAGGTACTAAGTACCATATAAAGTAACCAAAACCATAGCCCAATTATACATTTCATCTCTCTCTTATTTATGATAATTTTAAAAATTAAGTATTCAAAAATTAAATATTAAAGAGTTTCTTTTATAAGATTAAAATGTTTTGAGATTTGGTTAATGTAATTTAAAAATTTTTAAAAACAATTTTTTTATTTAAAAATCTCAATTTAATCATTAAAATTGTAAACATTTTCTATCAATTTAATATCTTTATTTTCTATCAACCATATGCCACGTCATATGAAGACAGCCTCGTCAAAATTTCAAGTTGACAAATTTTGATAGAAAATATTTACAATTTTAATGATTTGACTAAGATTTTTAAATAAAAATAGGACTTAATTTTTAACTTTTTAAGTATATGAATTAAATCTAAAATTTTGTCTAAGTATTGGGACTAAGAGCATATTTTAACATACTATAAAAATGTTTTGTTTATTAATAAAAATTATATGTTTGGATACTTTTTGAATAATTTGAATATTTCATTTTATTGAAAAATATTTATTCTAAATATGACGTGCTTTAAAATAAAATAAACTTAAAATTTTTAACATTAAATGATAAGTAACTATCCACTTACTTATCCTATTCAATACTTTTTTGTTACAATTTTTATATTAATTATAAATTTAATATATTTACCAAACTCGTTTAGAAATTAAACATTGAAAAAATTCAATGAAATGAACTTTCTTTTATTTATAACACGCTCTAAGTTGATTGGTATATATATATATGAAGCGGAGAAATTTAATTCCATGAAAATTATTACAAGGAGAAAGACAAAGCTCCATAACAACAAAGACTAGAACAGGTTAAACCAAATATATACAATAGAAACAACAATCCAACAAAGGTATAAGGAAACTCTAAACTCATTTTCATCATCTTCAACATGGTAAATCATACTTTCCCAAAGGAACCCAACCTTTAAAGATGAAACTTTGGTTTGGCATCTTTTGTCTGGTCAAATGAAATTGAAATCATTCTTGAGCCCTTAAAGTTGTAGTTGCTATTAAAGCACAAGCTCGAGGGAGGGAAACATAATAAACAACAAGTGATAAGAGTATTACTAACTATTGTCAATTGTTAGTATGTTGTTGAAAAACTCTTGTAAGTTATTGTAAAATTGTTAAGTAGTTGAACAATAGTAGCTTTGACTATAAAATCCAACCCTTAACACTATCAACAATGGCTTTTCTTTTCCATACTTTCAGAAATATAGTTGTTTATACAAGTATTCAACGATGAGGAGAATGTGGTGGAGATGGGAATGATGATTTACCTGTGACAAGTGGAGAGTCGGAGCTTAGGTGGTCAAGAAGAAGAAGGAGAAGGGGAGAAGGAAGCTAACACTTAGGGTTTTCTTGGGAAGAAGGAGGATCCCTACTCTCTCGTGCTCTAAGGTATATATAGAAGGGTCACCCCTTGTAACAACTCCTTTTTAATGAAATCAGAATAGTGGTTTCGTGACCATAAATTTGACATCAAAAAATTTATTTTATTATTATTTTAATGTCTACAGCATGTTAGTGGTGTTGTATAAAAGTTTCATGAAGAAATTTTATCGTTTGCATGTTTAATTTGATAAAAAGGATTAAATTGCATAAAGTGCAAAACTTGTGTTCTATTAGAGACGCTAGAAAAATACAAGTCCTGGATTGGTGGTAATAATCTAATGGGTGTGGCGACAATACTTGATCCAAGATACAAAATGGCCCTTATCCACTTTTATTTTTAAAAAAATATTTGATCATGATGAAGCTGAGAGGGAGGTTAGTAGAATTAGTACTTTTCTTTACCAGTTGGTAGAAGAATATTGGTCTAAGAATGATAGGGTTCAAACTACTAGTTCTCGAGCACTTAGTGATATTGGTAACATTGGAGGATATGCACATATGCAAGAATTTGTACAATTTATGGAGCAAGATAAGAGTCTGAGTTATGAAAAATCATATTTGAAAAAATACTTGAAAGCTTCTAATGTACCATTTTGTGATGATTTTGATATCCTCACCTGATGGAAGACAAATGGAAGCACATATCAAATTCTTTAACAAATAGCTAGGGATATTTTAAGCATTCTTGTTTCTAGAATCCCTTCAGAATCTGCTTTTAGCACTAGTGGTGGAGTACTTGATCCTTATCGTAGTCGACTTCTACCAGAAAGTATTGAGGCTTTGATGTGTGCTCAAAATTGGTTTTGGGCTAATTTTAAAGGTAGTTTATGATGTTTTTATTTTGAATTTATTTATAAAATGGTAACATATCATTTTTTTACATTGAATTTATTTGTCAAATAAAAGTGCAAGTTACTTATAAAAAAGCTTACATATGCAGGTTCAGGTGAAGTTAAAGAGACAATGCTCACAATTGATAAAAGAATTAGAAAATGAATGTGATACAGAAGTAATAGGAGTTACCTATATTGATTGATTTTTGGAATTTTTGCACTTGTGTTGCATTTGAAGACATTTATGATGTATTTGAGACATTGTTTGTTTTTGAATATGTAAAGACTTTATTTTCTGAATTTTTTAAACTCGTGTTGAAGTTATATTTTATTTACCAATTAAAGGGTCGCGATGATTTTTTTTTTAAATTGTGACAATTAGAATAATGTCACATATGTGGTGGGAGTCTGGAGGACATGTATTTCATACTTTTTTCATAAAAAATTTTGGTTTATATTTATTTAACTGATATTTATAAATATATTATATGAAGTGGATTGCGGGATGGGTATAACGGGGATTAGGTGGGTTTGGGTACCCACGTGGGTGGCGGGGCAAGGATGGGGATGAAAATTCTTGATGGGGATGGGTGCAATGGGAGCATCCCCTGTACCCACCCCGCCCAATTGACATCCTTAGTCAGATCATCTGAAAAGAGTCAATTTATAACTCTTCTTCGATCGGGGGGACAAATTGTTAAATAATAATTACAACTCAGCCCGGGATCCAACCTGGAATCCAACCTGATTACCCCGACCTATATAATAAAATTTTAAGGCATGAGACTGGAGGACTTTTTCTTCCTCTCTGTTTCTAATTCTCTGCTCCTGAAAAATGAAATCACTCAACCCCATCCCTTTTTACAATTGTTAATCCAGTGCATCAGCAAAATGAAATTATAAATGAATGAGTTGTTAAAAATAAATTACCTCCTTAGTAAGAAGACCCAAATATGTTTACTATCATTGTAAAATAATTAAAAAATTGTCTAGTGTGATTTAGGACCTTCCATAAATATTATATCTCCACCTATTTATTTATATTTGAATATTGGATCATTAAAAAGACATGTAAGATATTTTAATCAATTGATACGTCGATTATTTACCCTAAGAGAGTATTAGAGGATATTTTAGTGTAAGCAATAGATTGGTCTTTCCCACCAATTTTTTGTACTTGTATGGAAGATGAATTTTCTTTTCTTAATTCAGCACCAATTTTATACAAAATATATTTTATGAGAACATGTAGGATTAAAATTGATAATGCATGATGGTACACTTACTACCAAATTTGATAATGATACACTTATTATAAAATTTGATAGTAATACTAAATTTGATATTTATGATGTCATGAAAAAACCCAATGTCGTGTTTATTGTTGATGCTATTTATAAACCCATTTGATTATAATGATGATATTAGTTAAAATTGAATTTAATCGATTATATTTATTTAATTCAATTCGATCAAAGAACGATTAATGATTTTTTAAAATTTTGATTATCGATTAATTCAATTTAAAATTGGATAATTAATTAAACATAATAATTAATATTATGTGTTAATTTCAAGACTTCTGTAGTGTTTATAAAATTTCGGTTAATTTTCAAGACAAAACAGATATTTCGATTAATTTCAATGTATATTTCATATGTTTTATGCTTATTTTAATCAAACGATAGAAAACATATAAATTTCGATTAATTCAATTAATCGACCAAATTAAACAAATTATTTCGATCCGATTAACGATTAAAAGATTATACAATTCGACTAATGCTAATTCGATTCGGTTAATAATTGAACCGAACATTTGAAATCCCACTCTTGAATGATGGATTACAGAGATTACAGAAAATTTCAAATTGCTACCAACCAAAATTTAAAAGGAAGTAATTCCGCAAAATTAGTTTCCGTTGCGGCACCAGCAACACATAAAACAGTAGAACGAAAACAGGAACCCTGTAGCGCCATATCAATTAGATCTGTCCTACCAAGAAAAATAATCTTTAAATTCAATAGCCAAACTTAAAAAATAAAATCCACAACTATCCAAACTGTTGCTGTACCTAAGAAAAATAAACTAAAAGGTATACCTTAGCATACTGCATCAAGAAAGTCAAGCAGATGCACTGTTAGCATACTGCATCAAGAAAGTCAAGCAGATGCACTGCCAGAACCTTGTAACTGCATCAAAATGGATGACCAACCCAACTTGGGATACACAGTTTGCAAAAACATATACCCACTTCTAAATCCTGAATTATGCTAAAATCAATAGGAACTCTTATTCAGTAGACAAACAACTTAGGTTTCACAATAACTCTAATAGAACAAAACGTGAGTAAGTGATACATCTTGAATTTTCTTAGAGCTAGTTAGTTTCAACATTAGTATTCCGTATAGCAAGACTAATACTAATAAAATATACAACCATATAACTAAAATAATTCCCAGCACAACAAACCAACAAGCATTCACTTACAAAAATGTGATAACAAGAAACGCTAAAAAGCATCCACATTAGCAGTCACAATTACAAAAATCCTAACCTTGAAAATGCTTTAACCCCTTACTCAATTCTAGCGGTTGAGCTCAGCAGGCAATGGACGATTAAACCCACCTCTTCGATTCATATACTGCCTGGGCTGCCGCTTAGTCACGGTCCTAACTCCACTAATATCAGTCCCAGGTACATGTTTCCCTTTGGTGGAATCAAAACCAACTGGAATCCCTAACTTCTTCATCATCTCCATCTCATCCTGCTCTCCTGCATCCCCGTGCTCATTCTCATTCTCATTCTCATTCTCATTGTTTCCTTTCTTCTGCTGCTGCTCTTTAGCTATCTCGTCCACAAAATCCGACACTGCCTTTTGCCTATCCTTCTCCCTTTCCTCGCTTTCGTGGCGGTGACGTTTCCTCGGGGGTTCATCTGACGGTGTTTGGTGCCGGTGCCGGTGATGACGGTGGGCGGAGCGTTCCTGAGAGTGGGAGCGTGAACGGTACCGTTCACGGTCAGGGGAACGCGTAGAAGAGCGAGTGTGACGGGATCGGGTACGCTCCGGAGTGCGGGATCTCTTGCTGCGCGTCCGTTCCCTGTCTCTGTCTCGCTCTCGGTCGCGAACATCTCTGTCTCGCCTGCGATCCCTTTCGCGGTCACGCTCTCGGTCTCGGTCTCTCTCGCGATCCCTCCCGCGTTGCCTGTCTCGGTCTGACATTGCAGAGGATAGCGGCGGTGGACGGAATGGATGGCGTCCAGTAATTTCCCTTGAATCAAAGGAACGAGAAGAACGGGAACTGCCATTCAAAACCACAATAATTCAGCAAATCATAATAAGATAGAAATCATGCACTAAATGCAACTGAATATGGCATCGAGAAACAGTGAAAATTGAATAAATTGTCAAGAGAAAACCACGAACCCTATCAGCTTCAGTAAATAACAAAATTGAAGAAATCAAACAGATGAAACCTAGAAAATGAGAATAAAAACGGATAAAGAACTAAATCATTCCAAGAAAATGTCGTTATCAACGATGTAAATGCCAGATGAAATCTTGATTGCAGTGGTTGTTCAATCAATCACTAAAAGAAAAGGAAAGTGGCAAAAGATAGACCGATTAGTACCTTGTAGAGATGATTTTCAATGAGACGAAGCTAACAAAAGGCAGAGAGAGCTTTACTAAAAATCGGAAACGAGAGTCAAATCCAAATCACGGAAGCTATAGAGTAGATACAGTTAAGTACTGAGAAGATCGCCACAAAGAATCGCTACGATGTCGGCAGCAGCGGTGAGAATGGGAGAGAATTTTGGGCGAAAAAAATCAAAAAATGAAAAAGGAAGATAACATCACGCAATCTCTTTTTTATTTTTTGTGACGTTTCCTTATCAAATTCCCCTACATCCGGATTTGTTTTAGGTTTTTAAGCCGGCAAATAGATTGAGGAGGAAGAGAGCTGAACACCGGCGGTATCAGCTGGCCCGAGGAACGTCTGCGATGGCTGACTGCAAAGTGGAGTGAAGGCGGCGGCTAGGGCAAATGGAGAAGGAAGAAGGGGAGTAAAGAGTGAAAAATATAAAAGGAACCAAAGCCAAAACCCATCCGTGACCTTCACGTGAAAAAGAGCAAAGGGAAAAGGGGAAATTTCTTCTTCAGTCCCTGTAACTTTTTGGGTAAACTATTTTCTACCTTTTCCTTTTACATATTTGAAATTTAGTCCTTGTACTTTTCATATTTCAAAATTTAAGTCAAATTGTTAACACTGCTAAATTTTTTTTTATCAAAATACTCACTTGGTAGCCATGTAAATAAAGAAAATACTTTATAATTAACCTAGATTTAACAAAATAATTTTAATAGTGTTAATAATTGGACTTGAAATTCTGAAAAATAAAGGGATTAAATTCCTAGAAATAAAAGTATAGGGACTCAATTTAAATTTTAAAAAAATTATAGGGATCTATGACATATTTTAACCTTTTTAGAATACATCCTATATGGATGACACTAATAATATCTTTAGTATATATAATACTTATGTTGACAAATTAATTAATCTTTCATTATAGATACTCCTATACCAACACTAATAGGACGTGTTGGTATAGGCTCATCGTATACTGACGAATAAGTAATATATTAGTATAGACCTACTTATACTTACGGAATTGGACCGTCAATAAAAGTAAGTGTTGGTATATGACAAATTATTTGTAGTGTATTCATCTCTAATTATGCATTCATTGTAATTTAGTTTCTTTATCTTTGGAAATATGAAATAGGGTTTAGGGTTTAAGTTTATGGGTTGGGGGTTGATGGGGTCTGTGGTTTAAGGGTTTAAGTTTAAGGTTAGGGATTTTGGGTTTGAGGTTAGGGTGTAGTGGTTGAGGTTAGGGTGTAAGGTTTTAGTGTTGAGTTTTAGGGTTTTGTGATTTGGTTTTTAAGGTTTTAAGTTTTGGGGCTATATGTTTAGAGTTTGAGGTTCATGTTTTAGGTTTGAGGTTTTATGACCCAACCACTAGGTCAAGATATAAGAATGTCACATTTGATGCTAGAGTAACTATGGCCACATATTGATAAATTGACCCTTTAACAAAGAATATTTTGTTATCATTATCATGTTATTCTCCTATTAAAGTTTTCTTGATTTAATCTGGGTAAAACTTTTAGCAACCTTTTATTTCATCATTACATATGTACAAAACAGGGCTCCAATATGGATACTGGCACTAAGGTATCGGTACCTTAGCTTAGGTATTGATACCCCTGTCTTGGTATCAATATTGATTTAAGCTTTGATGTTTTAGAAAATCAAATAAAATCCATATGTATCAATGCCCTGAATAAAGTATCGATACTTTGACTAAAGTATCGATACCTTTCTCAAGGTATCGGTATTATGTCTCTGATATCGTTGCCATATTATGATTCAATGTTTTAAAATAAGAGAAAATTTACTTTGGGTCAATTTGCACTTTATACCCTAGCCTCTCATATTTATTTCAGAATAACCCTATATGTTCAAGATACAAAATTTATTCTCAAAGATTATTATCCAACCACTTGAAGTACATGCTTTTAATACTAAAGTTTATCAAATTAATACAATTATTATAGTTTTACAAATAAATCTGTTAAGGGTCATGTACTTTCAAAAATTAGATTACCCTTTTTATATTGTAATAGCCTGATTTTCAGTGGTGTTGAAAATAGTGGTTCGAGACTACCAAATTGATGAGTAAGCTCGTAAATTTTAATATTTAGTATTTACTAGTCAAATGTGATTTTAGAAATATTTTTGCATAGTAATTTGTGTTTTATAAGGATTTATTAGGTCAAGTGGTTTAGAAAATAAGGTATCGAGACCTTGTTTCTATAAACCGAGCTGTAAATATTTTTATAAATATTTACGGAGTGTCATTAAGGTGGTATTAAAGTTTCGTTAGAAAATTTTAACATTTTGATAGTTAATTAATTAAAAAGGACTAAATTGAAAAGGTGCAAAACTTGCTAATTAAGAGAAATAGTAATTAAACAGCTTAAATGGTAAATAAGGGATGACTTAAAGAGTAAATGAGCCAAAAGAAGATGGCTGAGGCGGCATAAGCAGAGAAAAGAAAACAAAATAAGGTGAATTAGGGGCAAAATGGTCATTTGGTGAAATTAAAAAAAATAAAACAAATGACTAAAATGATTTCTAGACATTTCATCTCTAAATTTCAGTCTAGAAACACCATTGAAGAGCTCTTAAGAAGCTGGTTTTTTATTTTGCTACATGTGAGTTTAATTCTTACATTTTTCTTGAAATTTTATGTTTTTGAGACTTTTACAATTAGGTCCAACTAACTATTTCATTAGTTTTTGATTTTATTGGAAATTTTGAAAGTTACCATTGATGAATACTGGATATTTTTCATGAAATAACATGGATTTAGAGCTTTCATTTTGTTGCATGATGATTTTACATAGTAATTTGGATAGATAATGATTTTAGGACCAAATTGTGAAAAGGTTAAATATTAGGGCTTGATATTAAATTTATATTTATCAAGGGCTGTATGATAGCCTAGAATATTTAGATAAATTATCAATTTATAAAAATTAGTTCATTTGATAGACTGATTAGTTAATGGACTAAATTGCAAAAGTTGTAAAAATTGGGGTAATTGTGTAAATTCAAAAAATTGAGGGGTATTAATTGTGATGTGAATTGGGACTGAAATATATGCTAATGAATAAGTAATTTTATATTTTAGATAAAGAGCCCGTAGATACTCATGAAAAAGGAAAATTAGCAGAATAGTCCCTGAACCCCTGCAAATATTACAATTTAACCCCGGTAAGTTCATACGGTTAAAATTAAATATTCATATTGATTTGATGAATGATATTATGTATTTATTCTATTGTTGAAAACGAAATATTGTTAAAGTTACAAAATTGAATTGAATGTTCGGAGTAAATAGAACACGGGATATGAGTACATTTAGCAATCGATGAATCGACGACATTGGAGGAAAGTGACAGCAAATTACCCAAATAAATCGAGGTTCAGCATTTTTTGCGAACTTTCGTATTTACTTTCCGTTCAGTTCAATTAAGCTTCTATTTAACCCTTATGAGTTTCCGTTTAGCTCTATTGAGCTTATGTTTAACCCTTATGGGTTTTCGTTCAACTCTTACAAGCTTCCGTTCAACCCTTATGGATTTCTGTTTAGCATTCATGAGCTTCTATTCAGCCTTCGGGCTTCTGATAACGATGTACTCTTGTCCATAAGTCGTTCTCTAATTTGGTAAAATTTGGTAAGTGACTTTGTAATTGAAGTGAAAAACTTATTGTTTATTATTGGTATTGATCTGAAATAAGTGTATTCATCAATTGGTGTTGTGATTGGCAGGAATTTTACATTGAATGATCTTATTTAATTGATTTTGTTATATTAGTTTTGGTAAGATTTACGTTTAACCCATCGAACTTACTAAGCTTCATTAAACTTACTTATGTTATTTAATGTCCTTGTAGATTCTCGTGAGAGCGGAAGATCGGATCAACACATCAAGCCACACTATCCAAGTTATTCTGGTAGTTTTTGCAACGTACACTATGGTTTATATGGCATGTATAAGTAAGGGTGTGCATTTGGTTAACCGACCCGAAATAGCTATAACCGAATTAACCGACCTTCAATTTTTTTAACCTTTAACCGAACCGAATTTTTTTAAAAAAACATTAACCGAACCGAAAATTTTTTGATTAAACCGGTCGGTTAACCGAATTAACCGAAAATCATATGATTTTTATTTTTGGTTAAAAATTAATTGATTTAACCGATTAACCGATTTAACCGATTTAACTGACTGGTTTTGAAAACCAAAACAGAAAAATTCTTAAATGTGTAAGGAAACAAGATTCTTTAGACAAAACAGAAAAATCCGAAGCATGATGTTCAAAAAACATAAAAGCAGTTTCAGATTTCGAAATAATATATATATTACAAGATGAG
>JABFAF010277453.1:0-23899 GCA_013677275.1 Gossypium schwendimanii
TTATTAAAGAATTATAATTGGATGACCTTAATGGGTAAATTACCCATTCTTAAGTTGGTGGACGGTTAATGTAACACCCCAAACCCGGCCTAGACGTTACGGCGGAATCTGACATGTCACATAGAAGTGTCTTATGAAACCAAAGTCTAATGGAGAAATTCATTCAACAACAAAAAATAATAATTATTTCTTACTTCTTAGCACCATTTGGTAAGTTTTAAAAAAAAACCACATGGTAAAATGGTTTGTTATTGCAAGTTTAAAATTCGCGAAAGCTACTCCTTAGACAAATATCTTGAGGTTGAAAAATACGTGTTTGCCTTGAAAAACTGTTTTTGTTGTGAAAAATTATTTGTATCTGTTAAGCAGTTCAAAATAGGCAATTATAACCCAATTAAAGAAAATTAAAATACCGGAGGCCTTATTACATAAAAATCACTCCAAAGTAAAAATTTAAATAACTGGTCTAGAATAAAATATTGGCGAACGTGTGGCCACCTCCGAGTCCCTCGCAGCTCTAAATCATCTAAGGTTGGGGATTACCTGCACGGTCAAAAGAAATGGGTGAGTTACGAGAACTCAGTGTGTAATCCCCTATCACGCAGCAACAGTCTGGGCCCGTGCCTGTGCCCTATTCAGTATCAGTACAGTGTGGGCCTTAGCCAAATATAGAAACAATGTGGGCCTAAGCCTGATACATTATCAGTATGATGCAAGTATGCAAACCCACCCCAATCCAGCAGCACACCACCCGTACCTACCCAACACACCATGTGGGGACTAAGTCGACCCACCCAGCCCACACACCAATATTGCAACATAGGTGCTAGTAATAATAACGCAACAGAGTTGCCAGTACAGTATATGTGGCAAAGCCACCAGTAACAGTAATTGTGGTAGGGCCACCAGAAATAGTACTTCCTCCATAACAAAATCCCAACCCCATGCAGTATGTCATGTCATAAATTATTCGTGTATGCAGAATGTCTTTCTCAGTAATAGTCATATATTTATCATAGAACCCTAGCAGTCATTTTACCCTAACGGGGGTATTACGTTAATTTTACCCATCAGGGGTTTTTTGGTAATTTTACCTATTAGGGGTATTTTAGTAATTTTACCCATCAAGGTTATTTCGGTAATTTTACCCATTGGAGGTATTTCGATAATTTTACCCATTAGAGGTATTTCGGTAATTTTACCCATTGGGGTTATTTTGGTAATTTTACCTATTAAGGGTATTTTGGTAATTTTATCCATCAAGGGTATTTCGATAATTTTACCCATTGGAGGTATTTTGGTAATTTTACCCATCGAGGGTATTTCGATAATTTTACCCATTGGGGGTATTTTCATACTTTTACCCATCGAGGGTATTTCGGTAATTTTACCCATCGAGGGTATTTCGATAATTTTATCCATTGAGGGTATTTCGATAATTATACCCACGAATCGCACGTTGGTTTACCACTTGTGTGCTCGCATGCCCGTATGGTCTCGAACGCCGTGTTCACGGCTTTTCGACTTTCGTCACTTTGCAGTTGAAAGAGAGTGTGATTACACACACTCTTTCGGCTTTACGACAGTCATGATTTACGGTCTACAAATACACACTTGTTTCAAAAAAAAGTATTGTTTCCATGAAAGTCCACCTAGAAACAAACATGTCCCATAGTTAGTTCATAACCGATAGAGTACAACACCCTCTTAAGAGCACTCAAACCCAAGCACCCTCCTAACCTCGATTGAATGTTGAAACCAAGATCGATTATTTCAACAACCTTGCAAACCACCACTTCTTGAAGTAACCCTAAAATCGCAACGATCCACACCATACAAGAAAGGAAACAACCAAAGGTCAAGGAAGAAAGATATTCGGCTTTGAACAAGAAAGAAGAAGAACAAATATACCCAAGTGATTAGTAATGCCACTTACCAAAAGTTAGGTCTGTAGATACGACAAGAAGCAACAATGAGGATCAACGTAGAGAATGATATAATGGTTGGATAATGTTCGGCTAAAAGACAAGAGAGGAGAAACTTGACAGGAAAAAACCGAGAGGATCAAAGAGAGTATTCAGCTAGTGAAGGAAAAAGAGAAGAAAAAGAGAGGAGGAAAAGAAGAAAAAGGAGGTTTCAATAATGGGAAAAACAAAAAAGAGGAAAAGTAGAAAGGAACAGAAAAGTGGTCAGTCCCGAAATGTTCTTCAAAAACCAGACAGAATTCGACACAAGACAAAAGGATAACCCCAAAGAAAATGATCCAAAACCGAGTATTTTGAGAAACTAAAAACCAAATTCGGCAGAGCTACCCCAAAGAAAACCTCCAAAAGCCAAAAATGCCAAACTAACCCCCCTTAGTCGAATTCCAAAGCCTTCACTTACCCTAAACGTCACACACTTCCCATTCCCCATCCAACTCCTTGATTTCCTCCTAAAAATCCTCCCCTTATCCCTCCTCGATTTTCTCCACCATTTTCTCCTTAACTCCCTCTCTAAGACCAGTTCAAACTCTCCACCATAGTGTTTCAGTCCAACACTACCTCCTACATAACTCAAGCATCAAAATAATTGCTTTCTTGCACACCACAAGACTTAAACCTCAGACCTCAAGGAAACAACACATGCCACCTACCGCTGGACCAATAGATTCCTTGTGACATAAAACAAGTATTAATATTTATAAAACCTATAACCTAGCGTCCATATTCAACTTAGGGAAAACTAAAAATTTTGCCAAGGCCAAGACTTGAACCCAAGCTTCTCAAACACTCCCTTACACACCTAAATCACTTAGCCACTGAAGCAGATATTTAATTGTGCTAAAACATACAAAAATTAAATACTAGAATTTTAGGGCGTTACAGTTAAAGCTTTAATTTCTTTTAATTTTATGTAACACCCCTAACCCGTATCCATCGCCGAAATAGGTTTACAGAGCATTGCTGTAAAAGCATAGCTCAAATCATTCATTTCCAACATATCATAATCATTTCAAAATCCAATTAAACACATGGATAATGTTCCTTTTTCGAGCCTTGGAGGCCTTAGAAACACTTTAGAAATAATTTGAGACTAAATCAAAAACATTTAAAACTTCATGGAAAAAGATAGAAAAATTCACATTGTAGGGGTCACACGACTGTGTGGCTAGGCCGTCTGACTCGCATTGTTGAAACACATGCCCGTGTCTCAAGTCATGCGGACATTCGAAGTAGGGACACACGGCTGTGTCCCAGCTTGTGTCTCTGCCTGTGTAACTTTCTAACTTGGTTCACATGGCCAAGCCACACGCCCGTGTGCCAGGCCGTGTAACTCTCGAAATGCAACCTTTAAAAACCTACAGAGGACATACGACCGTGTCGCATGGCCGTGTGGACAAGAAATAGGACAAATGCAAGCCATTTCTTTCACCCAATTCAAGCACACCTAAACAAGCCATTTGCACCTATGAGCAATGTATCAAAACATGTTCAACCATGCATAAAATGACCAATTTCAAATGACCAAATTCTATTCAACCAATATGCCACAAAGACACCTCAAACACATACATTAAACATACCTAAACTTGTGCATATTTAACCATTTATCAATTGACTTGTTTCCGTACCAAAACATACCATAATTGACACATACCAACCTTACCATATTAGGTTCATACCATAGCAAATTAATTTTATCATTTGGACCACTTCTCTTATGTATCAAAACCATATAAATGACACAAAATTAGCCATTACCAAATGGTACCAAACTTAGGTCTAAATTTTCATAATTCAACTAAACATACTTGATTAAATTTTTATATCAAAACATGCCCTAAATGATCACTTTGCTAACATGCCAACACATACCACTTTGACCATAAAACCATGCATCGATTTGATCATATAAACACCAACCATTAAGCATCAAAGTGCCAAAAGCACATCAACCATCAATGCATCAAAATAACATAAGTTTCACAAATTCAAAGCAACATTTCATGCCAATATCACACACAAGCATACCAATTTGGTCATTCCAAACATATTATCACTAAACCATTTCAACATTAGCCATCAAGCCCAAAAATGTCAAAATGTCATCAATCATAAAACCGTATTTACAAGCCAAACTAGTGGCCATATCATTAAGCACAAAACACCTCTAAATGCCATTATAACCGTGACCAAAACATAAAAATCTACCGATAAAATTGATGGATAGTGTGATGGATCTCCGACTAACTTCCAACTCGATCAAAATTTCGATAATCTATAAGATAAAGGAAAAATAACTACGTAAGCAATGAATGCTTAGTAAGCCTGTAACACCACTAACCCGTATCCGTCGCCGAAACAGGGTTACGACGTATTACCAAAACTTACAGATCAAATACATATATTTGATAACATTTAAGATTCATGTCAGATATTATTCATAAAGTCCTTTATATGAGCCCTTGAGGCCCAAAACATACATTAGAAACAAGTCGGGACTAAACCGGGTACTCAGAGAATTTTTCGCAAAATCTCAAAATATTTTTTCAAGTTGCAAGGGACATATGCCCGTGTGGTCAGACCGTGTCGCTCACACGGCCAAGAGACATACCCGAGTCTTAGGCCGCATGGGCATTCGAAGTAGAGCACACGACCATGTCCCAGCATGTGTCCAAATTTGGGAGCATTCTTGCTTAGGTCACACGGCCAAGCCACACTTCCGTGTGCTAGGCCGTGTGAGAAATTCTGAGCATTCTGTTTTGAATTTTAAAGATGCAGGGGACACACGGCCAAACCACACACCTATATGCTAGGCTGTGTGTCACACATGACTGAGACACATGCTCGTATCTTAGGCCGTGTGGGCATTCGAAGTAGAGCACACGGCTGTGTCCCAGCCTGTGTCCAAATTTGGGAGCATTTTTACTTAGGTCACATAGCCAAGCCACACGCCCGTATGCTAGGCTGTGTAAGAAATTCTGAGCATTCTATTTTGAATTTTAAAGATGCAGGGGACACACGGCCAAACCACATGCCTATGTGCTAGGTTATGTGTCACACACGGCTGAGACACACGCCCGTGTCTCTGCCCGTGTGGATGAAATAAAGTCATTTTCTAGCCATATTTCTCACCCAAAATGGCATTTCACCTATATTAACACTTGAACATATTCACAAACCAATACAAGACAATTGAATCAAGCTAAAAACCAAGTTGTATGCATGACATTTCATCATATATGACCAAGTATCTAACTTACCAAATTGATCATTTTCATATTTAAACATATGTATACCAAATATACCAATTAACCTATACCTCAATATATTTATTAGTTAACCATCATTCAATCATACCAAAACACATACATCAACCATAATAAGGTCATATACTTTCATATCCAAATATACCAATCATAAGCCATATCAATGGCCAGTTACAACCAAAATATTCACAAGCCATTATTGGCTAATTAACCTATACATGCCATTATATCCAAAATTAGTTTTGTATTTATACCGAATTGGGCTGATGGATAGTGTGACGTGTCTCCGACCAACTTCCAACCTTAACGAGCCTCCAAGTTACTATAAAATAGGGAAAATAAACCAAGTAAGCTTTTAAAGCTTAGTAAGTTCGTATAACGGGAAATTAACTTACCATTCATTTACATTTAAGATAAACATACAAAATACATCCAAACAAATTGGCCAATTACCCAAACACATATCCTCATCAAGCATGTTAGTCATGTAATTCACATAAATACCAAGAAACATGAATGAGCTCATCAATATTCAATTTCCACATACATGTATTTATCACTTCAAGTATCCATGAACATGTACATATTATATCTTTGTATTTCAAGTATTTCTCATAGTAATTCATCTTGAATTCATATTATCTCATATCAGAACTTTACCAGTTGAATCATTTAAAGTATCGATGGATACCCGGGTAGAACACTCGAAGTGTACGAATTTGAAATCTGTCAATTCATATTCGGGGGTGCTCATTAGAGCACATAATTAGTAAGCCTTCTCTCGAGCCATATAACAGGAAGCTTATTTGGGCTGTATAACGGGAAGCTCAGAAGAGCCATATTTAGGAAGCTCATGCGAGCCAATAACGGGTAGCTCCGAAGAGACATTAATCGGGAAGGTCCGGATAGCCATATATCAAGAAGTTCAAGTGAGCTATATTGGGAAGATCCGGAGAGCCATTAATTAGGAAGCTCACAAAGGGCCTTTAATCGGGATGCTCATAAGAGTTGTGGTGTGTTCGCAACATATGTAGGATCACAACCGATCGAGATGCTCCAAAGAGCTACAAATGGGAAGCTCGTAAGAACCATATAATGGGAAGCTCAAGAGGGCTAATAATGGGATGCTCTTTTAGCTATGGTGTGTCCGTAACATATGTAGGACTATAACCAATACGGGAACCCTGTATCCATCGAATCTCATTTATTTCAAATAGGACTTAATATTTATCAAACATTGTCGGATATGTGATCATTTTTATATACATGGCACATATACATTTCAAATACACAAAATTCAATTTAAAACATATAAATATACAATTTAGTTACACGAACTTACCTCGACTAGTGTTCGTGTTCGCAAAATCTACTAATCCGATACTTTTTCTTTTCAAGAATCTAACTCTGTATTTGCTCTAGTTGGATCTATATGAGTAAATTTAACTCAATTTAATACAATTCATAATCAATTCAATTCAATTCACATCCTAGGAAAAATTACCATTTTGCCCCTATACTTTTATTAATTACAATTTCATCCCTAGGCTCGAAAAATAAAATTCATGAAATTTAATCAATATTCCAAGCCTAGCCAATTTGACGAGAAACATAATTGACACAGTATGAAATTTGACGAGATAAGGCCACACGACCATGTGCTCTATCCGTGTGGAAATGCTTGGGCCGTGTGGGGGTAAACACACCCATGTGGAAGAGGCACACAGCTGTGTGAGAGAAGGCATACGGTCGTGTGACTAAGGCACACCCCTGTGTGACCTAAGGACATGGCCGTGTGAATAGGCTGCGTAACTCTCTTTTTGTTTGTGCTAAAATAAGGTTCAAGGCGGACACGACCGTGTGAGAGTCTCACACGCCCGTGTGCCCGCCAGACATGGCTACGTGTCCCAATACACACGCCCGTGTGGGATCCCTAAATCCCCAAATTAGGCACACGATCGTGTAAAAATCGACTAAAATTTCCAAATTGGCCACACTACCGTGTGGCACCAAAATTTGCCTGGAAGCCCTAGTTCTCGATTTTACATGGTCGTGTGGACCGCTCGTGTGGTCACAAAACCACCCAAAATCAGCCTGAAAAATAAGCTTTTCGATTGCTAAATCAACCCCCATTCCAAGTATTTTTGAAACACACTATAATAAACTGAATTCATGCTATTTAAAGCCAATACAAACCTCAATTACTCAACTACCCAATCACACAAAAAGGGTTACCGAATTTCAAAGCAATTTGGTACCGAGTTATACAGTTCAGAACACGCTCATTATGTTGAATTACCTAGAATCAATTTAGTATTTCAATAATGGAAAAGAAGAGTTCATAACCCACACCTAATTTGATATCAAAACGCCTATAACTCAATCGACACACGTCAAAGACCTCAATACGAACTTGAAGCTCAAGTTGAACTAACCCTTTTAAAAAAAACAATGCTAAATCAAAATAATTCCTTCAAAGCACACCTGAGGACTCAAACCCAAGACCCTAAGCTAAACTAACAGACAACTAACCACGAAACCAGCAGGTCCATTCTGACACTAAAACGCTGAAACAAACTCAAATGCTTGATCTAGCTATTGACCCTGCCTGCAAATATCAAAACTTCTAACGTAAAAAATCGAGGTGTTACAACTCACCTCTCCTTAAAGAAATTTCATCTTTGAAATTTCCAACTAACAGAACAGTGGTACAACACAAGCTACACCACTACGTTCCTGTTGTGCACTCTGATCTCGGAGCACTACCGCCCTAAACTTTAAAATCTCACACACTCATTCCAAGAATAAGACTTAATCCCAAGACCTTAAACACACAACCAGAACACAACCATTGAAGCAGATACATATTTATCTTATCACACACACCCACTGACCAAATCCATTACTTACATTTACGAGTCTTCGAACCCAAAACCAAATACAAATAGAAGTGTTTAGTTACTACATTTTTAAAATTACAGAACTAGTATTACAATTTCCTAAGTTTCACACGGACCGGCACTAGAGTCTCAGACATCTCATTTTCACAACCTTTTCTAAACACAAGTCATTTCAAAAACTGTGGTATAATTTCCTAATTTTTTTAAAAATGAACACACGATGTAACACCCCAAATCTGACCCAAACGTTATGGCCAAATCTGGAGTGTCACATTAAAGCGTCGATCAAAAACTGAGTTTTTCATTAAAGGTTCATTTATATGTTTAAATCCTTTTGCTCGAGTTTAGCAAATCATCTCGTAAAAAAATGTTTACTTAATGTTTGGCATTGATAATTTAGGTTATTCCAATCATGGAAGCTACTAAAGTTTGAAATGTAAAAACGTCTGTTTTTAAGTGTTTTGGAAAATAGTTGTTAATTTTGAAAATTCGTGTTTAGCAGTTTTAAATAAGGAAATCTAAAGCCCTTTTAAAAAAAATGAATCCCTCAAAGGCCTTATAACAAAATTAAAACCCAAAATATAAAATTCAAATGAAAAGTCTACAGTAGAGCGTTAGCGGTGTGTGGCCACCTTCGTGTCTCCCGCGGCTCCAAATCGCCTAAGGCTGGGGATTACCTGCACGGTTAGACAGAAGGTGAGTTTACGAAAACTTAGTGTGTAATCCACTATCAAATAGTCAGCATACAACATGCAGCAACAGAGTAGGCTTTAGCCCAATACAGTATCGGTACAATGTAATAATGCAACCCATTCCAATCTAGCCAACACACCACCCGTACCAACCAACACACCATGTGGGAATAAAATCGACCCACCCAGCCATCACACCAATATCAGCACCAATTGTGACACTAATCAGTACCGCAGCAAAGCTGCCAGTAATCAGAATGGCTAAGAGCTGTAAACAGGATAGCTATAAGCTATAAATAGAATGGCTACAAGCCATAAATACAGTAATATGATTGGCACAAAGCCATCAGTAGCAGTGATGTGATCGACACACAACCATCAGTAACGGTAATATGATCGACACAAAGCCATCAGTAGAAGTGATATGATCGGTACACAACCATCAGTAATAGTAATATGACCGACACAAAGCCATCAGTAGCAGTGGTATGACCTGTACAAAGCCATCAGTAATGGTAATATGATCGACACAAAGCCATCAGCAGCGTCGCAACAAAACTGCCAGCAACAGTATCGTAGCAAAGCTGCTAGTAACAGTATCGTAGCAAAGCTGCCAGTAATCAGAATATGTGGCCAAGCCACCAGTAACAGTGATTGTGGCAGAGCCACTAGTACAATACTTCCTCCATAACAGTATCCCAACCCTATGCAGTACGTTGTGTATACGGAATGCCATGCTCAGAATCAATCATACAATTCATAGGCCAAACAATCATTTAAATCACAGACAAATTAGTCATTTTCATCACAGACAAATCAATCATTTAATGTCGAGGGGCAAAATAGTCATTTACCCTCTAAAGGCATTACTGTTGTTTTACCTTATAGGGGTATTTTGGTCATTTTAACCTAAAGGGGTATCTCAGTCATTTTACCTTTCGAGGGTAATTCAGTTATTTTACCCTTCGAGGGTAATTCAGTTATTTTACCATCCCAGGGTATTTCAGTAATTTTACCTTTCGGGGGTATTTCGATAATTTTACTCTTTGAGGGTATTTTGATAATTTTACTCTTTGAAGGTATTTCGATAATTTTACCCTTTGAGGGTATTTCAATAATTTTACCCTTTGAGGGTATTTTAGTAATTTTACCCTTTAAGGGTATTTTAGTAATTTAACCACGAATTACACGTTAGTCTTACCACTCGAGCGATCGCATGCCTGTGTGGTCTCAAACACAGTGTTCACGGCTTTTCAGCTTTTGTCAATTCTTAGTAGAGAGGGTGTGATTACACACACTCTTTTAGCTTTACGACAGTAATGATTTACGGTGTACAGATACACACCTGATTGCGAAAAGTGTGAATGACTTACGAGAACTCCAACCTACAATCAATCAAGGCAGTCCATTAATCACTTGTCAATCAGGTTAATCGAATCCCAATCAACTTATCAAAACAGCCTCTACCGAAAAAAATATTTGTCCAATAGATTACCTCTCCCTTGACTAGATCAGTCGGTTGTGGTTGCCCACTTGGTCCAGAGATTGGTGCAGCCACCCTGCCGCACCCCCGTGAAAAATCTCGAACAGCTAACACTTTACACTGCTTAACTTTGGAACAGGGGCTACGTGCCTATCTCAGCTAGCACAATTCCTGATCCATTTCCCTTCTAGAGATTTTAGAACCCAAAATTGATGATGATGGGATCGGTTGGAAAATTTCAGGTATATTCGGCCAAACACAATAGGGAAAGATGATAAATTGAACGAACACAAAAAGCCTTATGAAGAATTCGGCTATGATTGGAAAAGAGTGGGAAGCAGAGAAAAAGAAGATAGAGAGTAGGTTCAGTTTAGAAGGGAGGCCAAGAGGGGAAGGATTCAGAAGGAAAAGAAGAAGCAGAACCAAGAGTGAGAGAGGAAAGAGATTTCGACAAAGCAAAGAAAGAACAAGAAAACCCAAAAAGAAAGTTACCTATTCGACAAATGTAGAAAAGAAGGAAATAGCAGCAAAATTGGTCACCTTAATAACTAAAACCCAAAACTCAAAAGAAATCCCTGAATGGTAAAAACCCAAAGAAAATTCAGCACTCTCTTCTAAAACCACACAAAAAAATGCCTAGTGCCGAAAATGCTCCCTATTTCCCCTAGCCGAATTCCACCTCAAACTCCTGCTGCCTCATACTAGCAAAATAAATATCGTTTTTGCTTGCAATAGGATTCGAACCCAAGCCCTCCTCAATAGCTCAACACGTCAATTGACGACTTGCTACAAGCTTTTTTGTGTCATATTTTATCTTCAATTAATAAAAAGGTCTAAAGGCCAAAGTCCAGGTTCCTTTAAAAGAACAAAATAAATTGCAAGAGCCAAGACTTGAACCCAGGCTCCCTTGTAACCTTAATGATGCCAAAACCACTAGACCACATGCCTCATTATGACATTTTTTTAACACAAAAATTTAAAAGGCCAACATCCAAGCATCCAGGGTTTTATCCACTTAAACCAAAATTTTTGCTAAAGCCCAGGTTTAAACCCAGGACTTTTTCGACTCCTCTCAGGACCTTTAACCAATAAAGTAGACATACTTTTATGCACAGTTTCCTAACCGTTCTCTTGCTCAAGGCCCAATACTTTTAGGCCCAAATTTTGAGGCGTTACACATGATTATGTAGAAATAGAGACCGAGTTTTTGCAAACCTGGCTTTGATACCAATTGATGTAACGCCCTAAAACCTGACCTAGAATTTTAGACCTAATTTCGGAGGGTACATTAATCACCGAAGTGATTGTAGAAAAATTTTGGTTTAGCAAGTGAGAAAACAAACATTATTTAGGTTACGTAAAAATTTTCAAATATCAAATCCCGATATTTCAAAAAAGTTGTTCAATCGAAATAATGTCTACTTGCATTTAGCACAAAATTTCATACCACAGTATTTAAAATAAAACTTACAGCCCAAAATCGTTTACATAAAACTCATATTTAAAGAAAACACTTTATTAACCGGTTTTAAAAACGTGACGCTTCCAAGACCTCCAACGAGCCTAGTCTAGCTACAAAAGACGGAAGTGTACCTGAAAGGGGAAACACTAAGGGGGTGAGCTACACAAGCTCAATGTGAGTTGGAGACATGACTAATAACAGGATTATGGGCTAGAATTCTAGATAACAGTTCAATAGTGAAATGTAGTTACAGAGATATACAGAACTAGAAGGTACAAATGAAGCCAACATCCCAAACGAACGTAATCAATCAAAGTAATTATCATCACAAGCACAGTGTTCCAAAAAGTCATTACACGCAAAATCAACCACAAATGCTAAGTCAAACATATAGAATATAGACAAACAAACTTACACCCAGTCACCTAATTAGATGCTTATGAATGTAGTCAAGTAGTGAAAACCCACCCATCCAGCCAAAACACCTCTCCATCCCTTGATCACACCACAAAAGAGTTGTGCAAGCTCATCCAACCCAACACACCACATAAGACCTTGAAAAGTCCCATCCAGCCCTACACACCACATATGTGGACTAAGCCACTCAGATAATAATACGTAGTAAAGCTGACGTATGTTCAGTATAGTGTAATGCGGTAAATCGCTGTACAAATATGTTGTAGTTTAAACTACCAGATCAGAATAGATTTCCTTCTTTTCATATCTCGAAGTAATTCAAATGCAAGAATGCACACCCAACACCATTAGTCACAGAGAAACATAAGCTCGTAATCAATCATTCAAATACAAAATTGATTTACACAGTTTCCAGTCAGTCATACACTAGTTAAATAGAATTAGAAATTAACATGTACGCAAACAGTCTCACAGAATAATGAGTACATCATATATATTGTTAGACAAAATCGAAATCAATCAATTAAAGTGGTCGCTACGAACAACATACAAATTTAAGCCTACAAAGTCTCGACCACCCTTACTAAGACTTAGATAAGGGTTGGAACACACAGAAACATAATCGATCCTTAAATCAACACAGTATAAAATTTGACGAGATAGGGCCACACGGTCGTGTGCTTCAGCAATGTGGAAATGCCTAGGCCGTGTGGGGGTCAACTCGCCCATGTGGAGGAGGCACACGCTCATGTGAGTAAGCACATGCCCATGTGAGAGAATGTACACGGCCGTGTGACTAAGACACACGCCTGTGTGACCTAAGGACATGGCCGTGTAACTTTTTGTTCGTTTGTGCTAAAATAAGGTTCAGGGCGAACACAACCGTGTATCCCAAAAAACACGCTTGTATGGGGTCCGTAAATCCCCAAATTAGCCACACTACTATGTGGCACCACATTACATAAACCCTAAATCCCAAACTCACACGCCCATGTACCCACAAGACACAGCCGTGTAGAAATTGACTAAAATCCCAAAATTGGCGACACGACTGTGTGGCACCAAAATTTGCCCGAAAGCCCTAGTTCCAGATCATAGAAAACCGTGTGGACCACCCGTGTGCGGCCACACGCTCGTGTGGCCACCCGTGTGGTCACAAAACCACCCAAAATCAACTTGAAAAATAAGCTTTTCGATTACTAAATCGACTCCAATTCCAAGAATTTCTGAAACACACCATTATTTCAATAACAAAAAGGAAGAGTTCAGAACCCACACCTGATTTACGATCAAAACGCCTAGAACTTAATCGACACACATCGATGACCTGAATATGAACTCGAAGCTCTAGTTGATGAAAAATATAAACAAACCAATGCCACAGGAAAATCCAAGAGGTTAAGCAAATAAATTAATTGTGCAAAAAAAAAATTGAGAGAGTAGGAAGAGAAAAGATATGAAGACAAAGAATGTCAAAAACTTTTTGCCTTTTTTCCCCCTTTTTTAGCCAAAATAAAAATAAATAAAATAAAATAAATGTAAATATCTAACCCTTTTAAAACAAAACAATGCTAAATTGAAATAATTCCTTCAAAGCACACCTGAGGACTCGAACCCAAGACCCCAGCTAAACTAACACACAACCAACCACTAGAGAACCAGGCCCATTCAGACACTAAAACACGAAAACAAACTCAAATGCCTAATCTAGACACTGACCCTACCTACAATTATAAAAAATTCTAACCCCAAAATCGAGGTGTTACATTTTTACTATTTCAACAATTTAGCCCCTAATCGATAAATTCATCAAAAATCAGTTAACAAAACACTTTTAAATAACAACCAATATCTCAAATTCATCATTTAACATAAAAAATCACTAGATTCACCAATGACAACATTGAAAATCTTTAACAGTTTCAAATTGAAGGTACGAGCTAGCTGAACCAAATTGCAACGATCTCAAAAATATAAAAATTTAAAGAAATGGGTTAAAAATGGCTTATCATGCAAAGGTATACCCATAGTCGAACCTTGAAGCATTTTCATGGTGGATTTAGTGGTGAACAAAGCCAAAATGAAGAAGAAAACCTTATGTTTTCTTATTTTAACATTATACTATTATTTTAATATTTAAAATAATGTATAAATTAAAACTTAAACCGTCCACCATCTTAAGAGTGGTAATTTACCCATTAAAGCCATCCAATTAAGATTCTTTAATCAATTAACACATTTAAACTAATAGCGATTGACTTTTTCAACTTTTACGATTTAGTCCTTTTCGCTTATAACTATTGAAACGTTAAATTTTTTAAACGAAAATTTAGTACCACCTTAATGATGTTTCGTAAATAATTATAAAAATATTTACGACTCGGTTTATAGAAACGAGGTCCCAATCCTCATTTTCTAAAACCACTTGACTTTAAGGTCTTACCATTTGAACTTAATAAATAGCTTATATAATATAAATTATCAAACTGGAAATCTTTTTAAAACTGTATTTGACTTGTAAATAGTAAATAATAATATTTACAAACTTACTTGTTGGATTTGGTGGCCCCGAAACCACTGCTTCCGACACCACTGAAAAATGGGCTGTTACATTTTATGTGTTTTATATGTTATAATATTATTATTAAAACATAAAGATAAATAAAGAAAAAATGGTTAATAAAATAAGAAAACAAAAGATTTTCTTTTTTAATTGTTATGTTCATCACCGAAACACCATGGCAAGAAGAGCAAAGGTTTAACCATGCTTCCATTAAAATATTAATTAGATCTATTAATGTTTAGAGTAGAATTAAATTAGTGTTCGCCTATTTTGGGTACGATCCTTAGAGTACTTACCTACTCCGTTGTAACTATATTACAACCTAACTCATATACTTGCGGATACTGCTTTTCACATCTTTTGTGCAAGATTTCTACTCTGGACGTTGGTACGTCTAGAGGCGATCAAATATGAAAGAAATGAATGATAAGAATCTAACTATGGATCTGGTATGTGGCTAACATGAAGAAGGCTTGTCTGTATGGTCATATGGGTGTATTGTATTCACCAAAGGAAAAGTAAACTGGCATATTTTCTGTCTATGTATGGTACTTGCTATCTAGAAAATTATGTGATTTGAGTTTGAATCTTTGAAAGGATCTGCTTGAAGTATTAGTAATTAATGAAATGTTTTCTTCTGAAACTTACTAAGTTCTTTTGAACTTACATAGTTACCTTTTCTTCTCAAGCTTGTTGTTGAACAAAAGGAATTTTTTGTTAGACTACGTTGGAGGACATCTGTTGCTATGAGACTTCTGTTATTACGTACTATGCATGACATGCGGGGGTGATGTTTAGAAGTTTACTTTTATATGGAATTTTTATAGAGAACTTACATTTGATAAACTATGTTTCTATTGAAGTTTCATTATAGTTGGAATGATTTTCAAGCGTTATGCTTTATTTAATAAACATGTTTTTATTAAGTTTTGAAAACCAAATGGCTTAAACTTTATTTCTTTCATCGTATCAAAAATAATTCAAACTACAGTTTTATTACGTTTACGCCAAAAACAGTTTTAAAGATAATGGTTTCAAAGTAGTGACACGACATACTTGGATCCTCCTAAAGGATCGGGTTTGGCATTTTACAACAATCTTTGCCTTATAGAGGTCATCGAATTCTTGAAGGAAACCACTCCAAAGATTATATTCTATGGACAGAGCTTGGGAGGAGTCTGCCATTAGTGTGAGAGGAGAATAACCTGGATTAGAGGAGAGAGAAGATTGGAAAGTGACTACCTCTGGACGTACCAACATTCATAGTGTGAATATTGCAACTAAAGATAGAGATTTTAATCCATGTTCGCAAGTATACGGGTAATGTTGTAATATATTTAAAATGAAGTAGGTAGGTACTTTGAGGATCGTACCCAAGGGAGGCAAGTACTAAATTAATTCTAACATAAATGCAAATAGATCTAATTAGTACTTTAAATAAATCATATTATGATAAAATATAAATAAATTTTTTTGGGGTTTTATAAAGAAATAAATAAAAATAACGTAAATAAAATGAACTTAAGAAAACTAATTGATAAACTTTATCAAATCTAACTATGGGTGATTACCTCGATTTGGTGGGTATAAGTAATTCTTATTTTGGCTTTCTATTCAGTCAACTAGTCATTAACCTAGTAGGATCTCTCGATCTTCCACTAAACTAATGAGTCCAGACTGATTTGGGGCTAAGGTGTTCACAGATAGGCCATACCAATTTTGGGTTAATTCCCACCTAAATGACTTCCTAGGGTCGTCATGTCTAGGGTTTAAGTTCATCCCTACCCAAACAATTGATTTGTTAAGAAAAACTTGCATAGAAATCAATCAATCACACCTTAACTTGCTAATCCCCCATAAGAGGATTAGTTCTTCATGGATCTCATGTAACTCCAAAAACCCGGCCTAGACGCTATGGCCAAATTCGAAAAGCTACATTGGCCACCGAAATGGCCCAAAAAATCTTTCATAGTTTTTAAACGTACTTTTTTAAACCATTTGTGTAAATCATTTCAAACTAAGAAAATTGAGAAATTTTAGAAATCGATGACTTCGGTATTTTTTTTTGTAAAAGTTTGATCGTTGTTCAAAACTTTCGTAATTTCAATCATATTTCATAATCATTTATTCAAAACTAAAGAACTTTGACTATTCGTCACTATTAAAAAAACATGTTAAATCCATAAAGTCAAATGTATTTAGAAACCTCATTTGTAAACATTATAAATTTTAAAACTAAGTCTAATTTTATTAAGAACTTATTTATCAGATTTACAGTGGAAAAATGTAATATTGGTATATTTTTACAAAAATTGCAACGAACCATTTTGCTAAACCCATATTTTACTAAAAATCAATATTTCGTATAAGTTCGATAAAATATCAATAGACAATTTAAAACCTCAAAAAAAAAACTAAGTCATATTTTTCTAAAACTCGTTTTGATTGTCGTAGCGAAAAAGAGTGATTTTGTCAAGTTTTAATAAAAACCAAGTTTTATGCATAATCTTAATCAAATAATAATTTATTCAGTTGTTAAAACTTAATGTCATGCAAGCAATTCATGCAAATCAGAATGAAAAATCCCAAAAGTAAAATCCCATGCCACAGTCCATAATCAAACTTATTACAAACTCAAAATAACAAAATATCAAAGTAAAATTTAATTACTTTAATTTAAAAATAAATTTGAGAAACTCCTCCAAATCCCGTCATCGCATCCTAACCTCGTGGTTATGTGTAAAATAAAAAAAATAAAGGGTGTGAGTTATAAAGCTCAGTGTGGTCTTACAACAAGTTTGTAACACCCTTAGCTCGTATCCTTTGCCGAATTAGGGCTACGGAGCATTACCAAAGAATAACGTCATACAACAAATAATTTTATTATCATAAACAAAACTCAAAGTAAATCATAGAAATATCAATAAAAAACATACATACTGTCCCTTATACGAGCTTTCGAGGCCCTAAAAAGAGATTAGAAATGATTCGGGACTAAATAGGAAACATATTAAAATTTTCAAAAAAAAGCAAAATTTTTCAAATTGTAGGGTCACACGGCCCTGTGACTCACACGGCTGTGTGACTCACACGGCCAAATGATAGGCCTATGTCTTAAGCCGTGTGGGCATTCAAAATCGGGACACACGGTCGTGTCCCAACCTGTGTCCACACCTATGTAATCAACCCACTCTCCACAATTCATGGCGGACAATGCACGAAAGGAATTCGAGAGATGCTTATGCTATTTTTAGCAAACTCCCAAGCTCTCCCTCTACTATAAATACCACATTCATTTCATTTCTTAGCTCATCTGTTATCATTTTTACATCCTTCCTTCACAACATTTCTCATATTTTCTCTTCTACATTCCACCTCTAAAGCATTCTCATTTCTCTATTTTCCTTTTAGCTAGCATTTTACCTTGAGGAAAACCACTTTTGGCTGACCACCTTGAAGAGCAGTTTGCGAAAGAGCAATCACAAGGATTAGAGGAAGCCACCACGATCGATATTTGGAAAACTACCGAAATCATCAAAATTTTCTTCTTCCTTAATTTTTATTTTTTTTCTTAGTTATTCAACATGTTTGCAAATTATTTTATTTTTTTGTTGATAATGATGACTTAATTTTTTTTAGCTGGAATGATTGCATTAATTTGATAAAGTTCATTTGATTCATGTTTATGATGTTTTGTGCCTCAGTTGTTCACACTTTTAATTAAAATCATTTATGCATTTCATGCATTAAAATATGTTTGAATGCATTAGAATTAGGTGATCAATCCTAACCAAAAGGCGATTAATGGGCGTAATAATTGAAAGGTCCATGCTTAATTTAGATCCAAAATCGATTAAATTAAAGGTTCGTAATAATTCGAAAGAGCTTTATTACCTTGTATAACTTTTAGATTTGTATGATTAAATTGTTTCAAACCTATCTTGTCTGTAACAGTTTGTTTTTTAGTGGTGTCAAAAATAGTGGTTCTGGGCCACCAAATTTGACGAGTATGTTCGTAAATATTATTATTTAATATTTACAAGTCAAATGTTATTTTAAAAAAGTTTTTTATTTGATAATTTATGTTATTTAAGTGATTTATTAAGTTCAAGTTCAACTAGTATGACTCTAAGGTCAAGTAGTTTTAGAAAATGAGGTATCGGGACCTCATTTCTATAAATAGAGCTATAAATATTTTTATAGATATTTACAGAGTGTCATTAAGATGGTATTAAATTTTTTTGAGAAATTTTAACATTCCGATAGGTAATTAATTAAAAATGACTAAATCGTAAAAGATGTAAAATTTGATCACTATTGATTTAAGTGATTAAATGGCTTAAGGAATAAAGTTAAAAGGGCTTAAATGGTAATTAAACCATGGTCAAAGTTTCCAAGAAGTGATGTCATAATTGAATCCACTAGCTTTTCGATTAATTGTTCTTTTAGTCCTAATTAGTTTAGGATTAAATTGTAAATACGTTTATTTAGTTAGAATTTAAATTAATTGAAGGACCAATTATGAAATTAGACCTCTCTTTGATGGTAATTATGCCATATATTTATGTGATGGAAAACTATGGTCATGAAATTAGTGTTTTAGTTTTTTTATTAACCAAGGTTAAAATGGTAATTTAATAAATTAAATTAAAATAAAATAAAAACAAAAGGTTAATTTGATATCATCTTTTTGGCTTCTGCTTCAACAACCAAAAACACCATGGATGTTGAGATGAAGCTTTTGTTCATGTTTCATTTGATGCATGTAAGTCCGTTTTAGCCCTGTTTCTAATAATTTTTATATTTTTGAGATCGTTGCAACTAGGTCTACCTAGCTCGTACCTTCGATTTTGAAACTGTTAAAGATTTTGAATGTTTTTATTGATGAACCTTGTGATTTTAGATGTTAAATGATGAATTTGAAGTGTTGGTTGATATTTAAACGTATTTTTTAAAGTTATTTTTGATGAATTTATCGATTAGGGACTAAATTATTTAAATAGTAAAAATACAAGGGTTTGTTGTCAAATTATTGCAAAAATAGGCTGTATTGAATGCTATGAATATTCGGCTAGCTTGAATTTGCATGTTTTAGGCTCAGGGACTAAATTGAAAAAAGTAAAACTTTTGGGGGTAATTTTGTAAAAATATAAAAAATGATTAAATTGCATAAAGTACATTTTTTACTATCTAAATTAATAAATTTAATGAAATTATTAATTTAGATTAAGCTTGGGTGGAAAATCGATGAGAATGAAAAATTACCAAAATGCCCCTATACTTTGACATTCTGCAAAATAGCCAGGTAAGTTTGTATGAACTATATTATGTATAAGGTTGACTAAGTTGAATGTTATTATATGATTTTATAGAAAATTAATCAATATATATGTTAATTATACAATTTATTAAGTAAAGAAACGAATAAAATTCATCGACGTACGATGACTATTGAGTCTTCCGTTTGAACCTTAGGAATATATAGGATAAAAATGACATGTCATTAGGTTTTACCGTGTTTAGGGTGCTGGTCCTGAATGTCCTACTGCGGGATGAGTTTTCGGCATGTGTTGTGGTTACTTGACAGCTTGTGTGAGTAGCACTGTGTAGCTACGCTCCAACTGACAACTGTGTGAGCAGACCCACTTATGGCTCGAGAGAGAGCATTTATATGAGATAAGAGAAAGAAATGGTTTCAAACATATGTTAGCATAAGTGTGTGAGATTCCCGCATATCTGATATTATTCTAGTGGTTCAACGGGTGTACAAAGGGAATAAGCAATAGATGTTTCGATTTGTAACTACAATCGATTTGTAACTACATGAAAGTATGAAAAGGTATGAAATGTTGATGATTTAAGTATGCATATTGGTGTCCTACTCAGAGTAGACTATCAGATCACATAGTTTAGGGTTTGGTTAGCACTTACCGACCCTACGGTAGGCCTACAGTCAATTAGAACAACCCGTGCGACCCTAAGGAAAGTTTTAAAATTATGGGCCCACATGCTCGTGTGGCCCACATGGCCTGGCCCAGAACCCACACGCCCATGTGACATGCCATGTGGACCTACATGCCCAATATGGCCTACCGCTTGTGACCCACACGGCCACACTCACACCATCACATGGCCGTGTCTTGCACACGACCGCACCTTCATCAGACACACGATCGTGTCTCACACACGGCCAACCATACAACCATGCACACGCTCTTGTGGTGTCAACAGAATGCTTTTTCAGCTTCCATCGAAACTCAGTTTTTTGTGTTTTAGGTACACACCTGGTATAATTTTGATGTGAAAACACTCCCGAGACCACCAAAACCTAAGATTGAACATTCAAAAGTCAAATTAGCCGCCTAAAATGATGCCAAACCAAAACTACATTGAAACAGACAGTTCTTTATTCAACCAAAACCCTTACCTTCGAATGAGCAACAGTGATTTTGCACAACTATAGCACCGATGGAAAGCCCCCAACCCCTTCATCTTCTCCTAAGTGACAAGATACACATTAATAAAACAACCAAAATGTCCTACAATTACAAAAAAACTTCCAAAATACTTACCAAACACAACCCAAACAAAAGATAGAACCCAACGTAGAGATTGAAAATAGTTTGAATGCAAAAAGAAAAGGTAACAAAAAGAGAAAAAAATTGAAAGTGCCACGAAGAGGAAGAACAATTGAAGTCAGAATCTTTGAGAGAGAGAAAGAGAAACGAAATTTTTGAAAAAAAATAGATACCACAGTATCTCAACTCCCCACTAACATCTCAATCTCAACTACCAACCCCCTTAAACTCCCACTCCCATCCAAATTCTCTCCACCAACCGAGGCAAAAATAACACCCACGCTTACGCAAGGATTCAAACACAGGACCTCTAACACAACAACCCCTTACCACTCGAACCAGTAGGCTCAATCTGATATGGATTAATAGACAATTTTATATAAGCCCATTCAACAAGTATAAGTCTTGGATCAAAAATAGAAAAATTATCAAATGTGGGATCTGAACCCAAGACCTCATACACATACCCAAAACACTTAACCACTGAAGCAAATACTTATTTATGTCAGATTCCACAAAAATAAACTTAAATTAATTAGGATGTTACAGTTAATTTCAAAAAGAGCTATGTTGCAGTGCACTAGCTTGTGGCTATGGTTGATGATATGCTTATGTCTTGTTTGTTATGCATATGAAACGGGTGTGGAAAGGTCCATTCAGTAAAATTTTCAAACCAGGTCCATAGGTATCGATACTAACACTACGGTATTGATATTTTCGTTAAGTGGTATCGATACCATCTAGAAAAATGATATCTAACTTGTACTCTGTTTCTCAATTAAAAATCAAAGTCTCGAAAATTATCGGTATCTGTCATGAAGTATCGATAAATTTACCTTGAGTATCGATAAATTTACCTTGAGTATCGATACTTGAGTAAAGTTATCAATACCAAATCTCTATTCTGACTTCCTGCACGTTTAAAAACACAAAGGTATCAATTTTAAAACCTGATTATCGATATCTCTGCTCCAAACCTTAAAAATGCAACATACATATGTAATTAATCCAATCCAATTTAGTTTCTAAACATCATACATCAATTACTTCGACAAAGAATCATTGAACGGCCTAATTACCAGTTGACTATCACAAAACCATATTCGAGCAAGTAACGTCAATCCATTCTCATGTTCATGAACCCAAACATCACAATAACATGTAATCCTTATAAACCGAACCAAAACCAGCATAATGTCTAGAAATCAACAGGGCTATAATGAGTCTACCACATTGCCTCATTTCTCAAAATGTAAATAAATATAGAAAACCTATGAAATAATGCAAATGACTTGCTTGGATCACTTTCTGGAACCACACCGCTCACACCGGCACACAAGTAGTCTACAATGGTGAAAGAAGGGAGTGGGTGAGATTAACAAGCTCAGTGAATGCCTAGAACAACTACCATGCAAACAGTTCATCAAGAATTAACGAAACAACCATATAGTATAACCTTAAAAGTTCGAACTTTAATGTTAATATACTTACTCGTGCATTATTATTAGTTCTTTTACATGGTAAACATTATTCACTTTTAAGCATATATCCTATTACACATATAATCACCTATCATTCAAGCATATATCATAATATTCAAAACATCTTTATAGATAAATTGCATAACGGCCACATACTCATTTAGGCATACATCACGTTACATATATATACATTTTAAGATAATTTGGCACTTGAGCTATGAAACATACAAGTGAGCTCTATCATCATTCATCGAATACGCGAATCTCCAACACACCAAACATAGACTCATAGAGTCAAACATGTCCCATAAGTGAAGCATAAAGCTAAAACTCTCCTTATTTCCCCTCACGTGTCCCATTGAATGGAGCTTAGCTCACATTCCCTTATCCTTCCAACATGTCCCAAGGCTTCAACGCCCAAAATCACTATACATATAGGTAAGTACTTACAATCCTATGGCATGCTAATTATATCCAATGATTCCAAGATCACAAGGCCAAAATACCTGAAGTTAAACACATATCACTTACCGATTATCTGTGCACAATGCCAAAATAGCTTGACAATGGAGGAATTTATGGTGTTTTTGGGTGTTTTTCTTAAAGTATTAGGGATTTTTAATGTTGTAAGGAAGATGAAAATCAAAAGACTAGAGTTTGAAATAAAAAATCAAATAGAGAGGGCGAGGGAACACAAAGGGACGACAACAAGAATGGGAGGGGAAGAACTAACGTGAAATATATGTAGGTTGGGGAAGTATGTAACAGCCCAATTTTAACTCTAATCAAAATAGTGGTTTTGGGACCACAAATCTGAGCTGGAAAAAATATTTTAATATTGCTTTCTGTGTTTATTATGTGTGAATTTGATTGTGTGAAATTTTCGTGTTTTAATTTTGTCGTTTGAGTGACCGATTAAAGAAAATGGTTTAATAGCGTAAAATGAAAATTTAGGGGTTAAATCTAAAAGTACCTAATTGTTGTTGTCTTTATAAAATGGAGAATTTATGATGCAATAAGGCCAATATATAGTTAGTGGGTGGCAATGGTCTAAATTACCCTTAGATTATAT
>JABFAF010277483.1:0-26676 GCA_013677275.1 Gossypium schwendimanii
ACACAATATTTCAATCAATCAGTAATTAATAAAAATTTATAAAATTAAACTATTTCACTTCGAATTTGTTGTTACGAAACCACTATTCCAATTAGGCCCTATTTTAGGCTATCACAATTGATATGATTTGAAATGTTTGAAATTTGTGCTCGTTTGAATTTAAAACTTTGGTAATGCTCTGTAACCCTAGTCTAATGACAAATATGGGTTAGGGGTGTTACATTAATCCCCGGGCTAGTTAGGTTAAGCTACAACGATCCTAAAAACATAAAACTCATTACAAACGGGGCTCAGAAACACTTACATGCACAATCGAAGCTTGGCAAACCAAGAAACCCTAAAAATAGTTTTCTCTCCTTCAAAGTTCGATGGTAAGAACATTTGGAGAAGAAGAACATATTTTGTTGTATTTAATTTTAACCTTATTTACACATTTACCTTTTAAACCTTTTAAAACATTCAAAATTTCAACAAAACCAAGTCCATAAATATCCACTAACCACTCAATTACGCTATTTACCATCGAAGTCCCTTAGATTAAAATTTCATAGCTATTTGACACCTTTAACTAATAGAACTCTACATTTATACTTTTTATGATTTAGTCCTTTTCATTTAATTAAGCATGCAAACGTTAAAATTTCTTAAAAAAATTTTAATACCACCTTACTAACATTACATAGACATTAAATAATAATAAAATAATAATTTACTCTTCAGATTTGTGGTCTCGAAACCACTGTTCAGATTTCACTAAAAATAGGCTATTACAGGTTTAATAATGAAAAAGATTCTTGGGATGATGAATGGAACTACATAAGAGGTTGGTCGAGTAGAGCCGCGACAAACTAATGTAGCAATAATCATAGATGTGAGGAAAATGAGTACTCATACGAATCTCTTTGAGTCATATGACAAAGACAATGATATACCTAAACACTCAGATGAATCTCTTTGTGATTTGCATACGATTCCTTCATGTGAAACTACTAAGCTATCCAACTTCGAGAGATTATCAAACATGTCAGACATGATGGAACAGATGAGGAAAATGCTCCAAGAGATATTTGAGGTGTTACCTCCGAGGGAAGAGGTCGTGCATGATGTTCCCAACCTTGATCCAGAGGATCCCTATATTATCATTAACCACCCAGAATTAGACAATAGCGGTCAACAAGAGTTTGGAACCGGAGATACTAGGGATGAATTAAATATAATCGAAGTAGTCTCTCATCCAATTGTCGTAGAATCAGACATAACAGTAGATGTAGTTGTTGACGTAAAAGTAGAAATAACCACTAGCATGGAACTTAAATTGATTTTGGATGAAAGTATACAAAAGAAAAAACACTTTCTGGGCCAAACAGAAAAGGTACCAATCAGAGAGATCGATAAGTTTGACTCATTCTCATCTAAAAAGGGCAACAAAGCTCGAGTGACCAAAACTTCACGTGACATAGATGGGAGGAAGCTTGAGGAAATAATACCCCAAAAAATGATTTGGGGTTGGCTCGAATTTGGTACCAAGTGGCTTGTAATGTGGATGTCGCATCGGTAAAAAATAAGGCAATATCAATGGAATCAATCGAAGGGACTGGTTCATATATTTCGATAATGGAACAAATGACAGATCAAAGTGTCAAGAACCAGCTGGACGTTCTTCTATGGTGGTGACACGGATCGTCTCAGTTTTTAAAGAACTTCTATTTCCTACTTTAAATTTTGTTAGTTATTATTATTCCTTTATTTTATTTTTATTAATCTTAGTTGTTTTTAGTTTTTTTCCCCATAGCAGGTGTAGATACCATGGAGTGATGTAATTGAAAAAAATCGAAGAAGCCATAAACTAGGCTCGATGTCACGACATCTTACCCTAATGTGTTCAACTTCTTAGACAGAACACAACCTCACAGCATTGAATGGCTGAGTTCATTTGAGATGGTCTGTCATCCATTGTCAACACTTATTATTTTTCTGCTTATTTTTATTTTTATTACATTATATTTCATATTTATTTTTGATGTAGTTTTTTAGGTACTTTTTCGTCCACCTGGAACACACAAAACCCGAGATTATCATAACAATAAGGATTCGACCGACTCAGTGAAGTTTTCTTGTTTTTACACTTTGATTATTTTACATTAAGGGTAATGTATGTTCTAAAGTGTGGGGGGAAGAACATATGAGTAGTTTGTGTACGATTTAATTTGCGTGTTTGATTTGAAATAGTTGATTATTTATTGAAAAAAAAATTTTCATGGTGCTTGGATTATATTAATACAATGAATAGCGGTGAAGATAATAAAGCATGTAATGGTTCTTGTCAAGCATGAAATTTTTTATTGATAGAAGATAATTTGATTATTTTTAAAGGAAATTAATTAGGTTACCTAGTAAAATTGCATAATAGATTAGAAGTACCTAAGTAAGAATGTTTGATGATGTCAAATGAGATATATTTCTTATATATAGTTGTTGAAACATGAATGCTTGAATTGATTATTGTTCATTCAGTTTAATTTGAAGCATGAAAGAAATTGTGTATGGTGGGATACTTAGGGATGTCCTAAGGCATTGTTTGTATAACCAGTTCTAAAATGACCATACCTTAATGCTATGAATCCCTAGTCTCCTTATTTGAGCGTAATAACTCCTTTTTGATAAACCAACAAAATTGAAACCTAATGACCACACATAAAACTTGAACTCTTCCCTATCCTTGGTCCTTTAATACATTACGAAATAGACGTCAAGCCATAGATATTGAGAGTTTAGGCAGATACATCATGGTGGTGTAAAAAAAAGCAAAAAAGGAAGAAATAATGTGATAAAGAAATTTTACATCGGGCAAAAATGTGCGACAATGAAAAATCTAGAAAAAGTCAAAAGCAAAAACGAGAAGAAAAAGTATAGAACAAAAACAAAAAGACTGTAATTGATAAAAGAGTAAAAAAGTCAAAGTGACAAAACAAAAAGTCACAAAAGTGAGAGAAAATCTAGTCATTAGTGCACCAGAACTTGTTAAGCTGACCATAATTGCTAGTATTATATTGTATCTTCCTACATGGAGAGATAAAGTGGTGAGCTTGGATGGGACATTTAAGGGGGAGAGAGGGAACAATGTCATTGATGTGAACATGACCACATCTTGTGATTATGTAACCATGTGGTTTTGGATTAGGCCAAAATCCAATTTTACATCTCAATTGTGCCAAGTTTTAGTGGGCCAAATGAGGCTTTTGCTAAATTGAAGGACATTAATAGAGCTTACATTAATGGCATTGGGCCTTAGGGAGTTTGTAACACCCCTAGCCCATATCCGTCGCTGGAATAATGCTACGGAGCATTACCAGAAGTTTACATCTCACAACGAACAATTATTCAACATATTCAAAACGCAACATAAATTATTCACTGGAATAGAGCCCTCGATGCCCCAAACACACATTAGAAATGAATCGAGACTAATTAAAAAACATATAGAATTTTAGGGAAAAATTACAAAATTTTCATATTGCAGGTGTCACACTCCCATGTGGCCAAGTCATGTGACTCACACCGTTGAGACACATGCCCGTGTGTCAAGCAGTGTGGGCATTTGAAGTATGGACATACAGCCGTGTCCCAACCCGTATCCGTGCCCATATAACTCTCTGACTTGGGTAGAACGACCAAGCCACACACCTATGTGCCAGGTCGTGTACCCCTCGAAATGGCCTCACACGCTTGTGTGCCAGGCCGTGTAATTGCCTAACTTGCAACCCTTTAAAACCTACAGGGGACACACGGCTATGTCGCATGGCCGTGTGTCACACACGACTGAGGCACACGCCCGTGTATTTGGCCGTGTGGACAAAAAATAGGCCCCTTCCAAGCCATTTTTCTCACCCAAAGCTTAGTCACTTACACAAACCAAATGCACCTACTTTCATGTATTCAAATTGTACCTAACATATGCATATTCAAGCTAAAAAAACATAGTATTTAACTATACAACCAATATGCCTAAAAGGCACCTCAATCACAATAATCAAATTTGATTAATCACTTGCTAAGTTTAGCCATAAATCAATCAACCAATTGAACTAATTCTATACCAGCATTCACCATAATGTTCACACACCATTTTCATACTCACAATCACCAATATTACTATCCAACACCTATCATCACTACCTTAACAACTTGACCATAAGTCAACCACACCCAAAGCTACCAAAACTAGCCATTTAACAACAAAGTTCACTATCATGGAAAATAACACAGAGTAAGCATGTAATGCTTAGTAAGTTCGTAAATAAAAAACAATGCTTACCATTTCATTATATAACCTTAAAAGCAATTTATGAACTAATCCAACATAGCTTGGCACAAGTCTAAGCATCAATAACAATTCAAGTTAGTGATAAGCACATAACTTATCAAATTCATTACATAAAATAATAGCTTTCATGTACATGACTGTGCATACTTTAAACATCAACAACTTATACCTTTTCATGCTTTAATGGTATTATTAATCAAAAAATCTATCGTTCCTTCCCTTTTTATACCTGTTGAACCACTTAGAATAATATCAAATACGCGATAATCTTACACAATATGTGCTAACATATGGTTGAAACCATTTCTTTCTTTCTCTCATATAGATGCTCTCTCTCGAGCCACAAGTGGGTCTACTCACACAAGCTGTTGGTCAAAACGTAGCTAGATGGTGTTGCTCACACAATTTGTCAAGTATCTGCAACACGTGTTGGAACTCATCCACTGGTAGGATATTTAGGACTAGCACCCAAAACACGATAGCCCTAATGACATGTCATTTGTATCCTATATATTCCTAAGGTTCAAATGAGATTCGAAAGTCGTCGAAACGTTGTTGGATTTCCCCATAGAGACATAACATAATAATACAACCAAATAGCATTAAATTAAACATATTAAAATGCTATTTAAACGTACGAACTTACCTCGATCACAAATGAGGAGATATGATCAACTAATCTGACACTTTTTCTTTCCCTCGATCTAAATCTGTACGATGCTTATCTTGATCTAAATAATTAAATTCAGCCTATTCAATAATTATTCTATTGAATACAATCCAAAATCATATTTTTGCAAAATTACACTTTTGCCCCCTAATGTTTTGATTTCATTACAATTTAGTCCCTAATCTCATAAAAATGAAATTCATGCATATTAATCCCTAACCCAAGCTAGCCAAATTTCATATGGGTCCCTAGCAGCTCTTACTTTTCATTAATTTCACAATTTTACCATGAATATTACACATTTATCAATTTAACCCCTAATTGACATTTTTATAAAAATTCACTTTAAAAAAGTTGTTTAACTAACAACAAACATTCATTTTCTTCCACCAAACATCACAAACAACCAATATAAATTCATGGTAAAGCCTTAGACTTTCAATAGTTTTGTAAATTAGTCCCCAGGATAGTTAGATTAAGCTACAACAACTCCAAAAACATAAAAATCATTAAAAAAGGAATGAAAATTCATTTACATGCAAAGGAGAGAGATGGAAAAATGTTTGAACGCACAAAAATGGTGTTTTCTTAGGTTAAAATTCGGCTAAGGAAGAAAAAAAAAGATGATAGCCTTTTTTTTTATCATTTTACTATACTTTAATTATTAAATTGCTTAAATAAACTTTGATATCAACCTTTAATTCACTTAATAAAGTGTCCATATATGTCTACTAGTAATTTATATGGTCTAACAGCCACATAAAAACCTCAATCATTTAATTTCATAGGTATTAAACTCAAAATTTACACCTGTTGCAATTTAGTCCTTTTTATCAAATTAAGCATGGAAATGGTAAAATTTCTTAACAAAATTTTTATACGATACTACTAATATGTTGCACACATTAAAATATTAATAAAATAAATATTTTCACATCAGATTTATGGTCCCAAAACCACTATTCTGATTTCACTGAAAACAGGTTGTTATAGAGTCAATCATGGATTCAACCCAATTATTAAGATCCAACATGGGAAACCCAAGTTCAAGATGAAACATTTAGATTTTAGATCATATGCTTTATTTCATATCTGTTACATTTCATGCATTGCGTCATGCTTGTCGTGTATTTATTTTGCTTTCACTGTTTTTGTGTTTTCGAAATTGATTATGCTTAATTCATTATTTCCATGCATCACAATTTAGTTTTTTTCTATACGTCAAATATTGGCATGTGTTCATAGAGTCCTTTCTTCAGAATTCATTTGTTTTTATTTATGTTTAAATGTCTTGATTTTGAGTAGAATGAGTTCTATTTATAGTGTTTTGAAGGTACCTTGCTCACCAAAAGTCCCTTTAATTGCCACCATTCAAGTTGGGAGCTAAATATGACATTTGGAAAACAAGTGACTTTTTTGCAATCTCATGACCTTTGGAGAGAGAATCTATTTTAATGTATTTATGCAAATTAAGTAACCATTTTAAAAACAAGCTGAATGTGACTTTTGAAGTTATTTTTTTATTAAGTCTACATTTAAGATTAAAAATTATGTGACTTTTCATGTACTACACGCATTCATGCATAATTAATGCCTTAAAGTTAATGGACAAGTTGACTATTCATATACCTAGAATAGTCTATAAATAGTTGCTGATTTTGTAATTAGAAGGTTGATGAATGAATTTGCATATTGTAAGATTTCTCTCTTGAGTTCTTAAAGAATATACAAAATTAACTTATCAAGGCTTAGTGTTTTGTGGCGTTCTTCTTTCTTTTCTATACTATCGATTCTTATTTTTTACATAAACAATAGGTCAGTGTTTGTTTGAATCTAATTCTTGTTTCCAGTTTGTTTGTTGTATACAAAACATGTCACATTCAATAACGTTGATTCTTTCCTTATACAAAAGATTGGTTCAAGGATTCCTATCTTATTTTCTTTCATAACAAGTACCTGTTTAGAAATGGTCGAGCAATCAAGTGACTTGTAATTCTAAATTGATTACGAGTTCACGTGATTTGGTATCAGAGATGATATTATTCATAGACATCATTTTTAAATTTTCTCTTTCTCAGTTTATATAAAAAACTTTGACAAAAATATTCAAAAAGAAAATTCCATAACAAAAAGAGAAGAAGTGCGAAAGTAAAAAAAAAAAAACGAATTGAGATTAAAAACAAGTCTAGGAACTCATAAAAAATTTTCTTCATCATTTAGTGCTTTTGAACCTATTTTTCATATTCTGGTGGGTTTTGAATGTAGCAAAAAAAATTTCTGTAAAAAATTTCTCTTTGTCCAAATCATCCAAATTACATTCCATATAACATTTTGTGTTTGTTGCGTCTATTTTGTTAAAGTAGTATAAGCCTTTTTGTAATTTTTTTATTTTTTGTATTTGAGTCATTTTTTTTTCATTTTCACCTATTTGTTTCTATTTCCTTCAAGTTGTCACATCCTATCAATATCCACAATGTAACACCCTTAACTTGAATCTGCCACCGAAATAGAATACCCTGAAGATAAAAGAGCATAAAGAATACCTTAAAGAGACTGTCATAAGATACTCGACTATAACCGCTACATTAAGATATCTTTACAAATCAAACATTATTCCATTCACTAAATAAATGAATTTGGAAGAAATTTTCTATGAACCCATTCCTTAATTACCATACTTGAATAAGTCGATTACTCATGAATAACTTCTTTTTTGGCAGCGACATTACGTATCCCGAATGATCTTCAGAAAAATATAATATCTCTTCTAGAACTATCTTTACTTGCTAACCCATTCTCAACTCTGACCGCATTATTAATCATTCAGTCACTGAACTCTTTAGTTTCACACTTGTGAGCTTAATCAATATTATATACTCAAAGCATAAAATTTTATCATTAGCATATATATTATAAAACATTTATTCGTACCTTTATGAGTTTCTACTCATCCTTAGCAACATTTTTACTCAGATACTTAAGTATCGCATTCATCATTATTGGAATTAGCCTGGTTGGAAAACATCTCTGTCTAATATTGAAACAAATCTCAATAGATTCAGGAGATATCACACTATCACAGGTTATATAATGACATGCATTTCTAGGCTTTACACATGCTATGTTCAGCCCGAGAACTGACTAACTATAGCTCTGATACCACTAAATGTAATTCCCCCAACCAGAATCTGTCACCGAAATAAGGTTACGGAGCATTACTGGAGTTTACAATTCAAAACTATCAAAAAAATTAATACATTTAAATTTACAGCATCAGTCAATGCAAAACCAATCAATGACATACATATTGTCCCTTTACAAGCCCTTGAGGCTATAAAGAAACAATAGAAACAAGTTGGGACTAAATCAGAAACATATAAAATTTTTAGGGAAAAGATGAATATTTTCAAACTGCAGTGGTCACACGGCTGTGTGCCCAGATAGTGTGACTCACACGACTGAGAGACACGCCTTTGTCTCAGGCCGTGTTGACATTCAAAGTAACACACGGCCATGTCCCAACTCGTGTCTGTGCCTGTGTAACTCACTGACTTGGGTCATATGGCCATACCACATGCCCGTGTGCCAAGCCGTGTAATAGTTTGACTTGCAACCCTTTGAAAGTTAAATGAGACATACGGCAATGTCGCCTGGCCGTGTGTCACACACGGCTGAGACACACTCCCGTGTCTCTACCAGTGTGGACGAAAAATAGGCCATTTCCAGGCCATTTTTCTCACCCATTTAAGCACATACCTACAACCAAATTTCTACATATAAACAAGCCTTCAAATTGCACTAATAACATGCATCATCAAGCTACCTAATTAATGTACATAAACATACAAACAATATGCCTAAAAGTCACCTCAATCATAACAATTAAACATGTACAATTATATGCACAATTTGACCAAATGCTCAACTAAACTTTAGCTAAGTTATTGCCAAAACATACCATTTTGTTTACCTATCAATTTCATACCAAAATGACCATGTTCAACTTCCATCACCTAAGCATCATAAGAACTATAAATCAACCATCATAATGTCACATATATATATATCAACATAACAACCATGACAATGCCCAAATATATACATGCCAACTTAATAACAACTCATTCATAAGAAAATTCCATAAACACAAGCCAAATCAAATGGCTACATCATCAACCAAAAATACCTATACATGTGCATATTTAACCAATTATCACTTAACTTGTTTCCATGCCAAAACATAACATAATTGATATATAACCAACATACCATATTAGATTCAAAACCTTTCCAAAANATACCATATCTTGACCATGTTGAGGTCAATTCATCATATATCACTTTGGCCATTCAAACATGCTTTAACACAATATCAAATTAACACATATCAACAATGCACCAAATGTACCAAGGCTTCATCACCCAAAATGACATATACATGCCAAACTCATTAACTAACATTCAATTATCATCAACCATAAGTCCACCTATACGTGCCATTATAACCTTAACCAAGACATCGAAAACTACCGATATAACTGCTGGATAGTGTGATAGTTCTCCGACGAGCTTCCAATAATCTGAAAAGTAAAGTAAAGTAAAGACAACTATGTAAGTAATGTATGCTTAGTAAGCTCGTATAAACTTTAGTCATATCAATCTATTTCAAATATGAAATTTATACATATCAAGAATAATCCTATACTGTTATCGCAAGATTTATGAAATCATATTCAATAAATTATTTATACATATCATCCCTAGAAAAGTAGGATTTTAAATAACTTTAAACTCTTTCAAATTTTCTTATTTTCATTTGCATTTCATTACATTCCGTTGTATTTACTTTCTTTAACTTAAATAGCAACATCAATTCAACTCATCATTCCTTTTTTCATCATTTTACAGTTCAAGTATGAACTTACTATTTCATTACCTTTCCATACCCTTTTCAAATGCATAACACATAAGACATGAGCATATCATCAACCATAGCCACAAGCTAGTGCATTTAAACATAGCTTTTTTGGAATTAACCACATGATAAATCATTTCATAAGAAATTTCATAATTAAAACCTTAGCACTCTTTCATGAATACAAGCACATTTCCATTTGGGCTCTTACCGTTTCAATGCAACTTATAAGTAAACATAATACCATTCAACTAATAGCTTGACACATGCCTAAGCATCAAACAACAACACATGTTAGCATACTTGAACATATTTCCATGTATCATGTAACACTTGAGTTTATTACTCATTTCAACTTACATAATTTCCATGCATCATCATATCAAGGATGTTCATATATGTACATGTCATAATTCACATTATTCTCTTACCGTTTCTTATTTGAATAATGGTTGTTTAACCATTTAAAATATCGTTGGATACTTGGGATAGCTCACACATAGTATGCTAACTCAAATAACTGTAATTCGTTAATTCTTGTACATGTATGCTCACACAAGTTGTAAATCAGAATTCTCTCATGAGCTTTGAAAATGGGCCTACTGACATTAGTTGTGGGTCGGAATGTAGCTACATGATGCTGTTCACACGAGCTGTGGAGTATCTGCAACACATGCAAGGCTTCAGCCATCGGTAGGACGTTTAGGACTAGCACCCAAATCATGTAAAACCTAATGACATGTCATTTGTATCCTACAAATTCCTAAGGTTCGAACAGGGCTCGGTAATTGTGATACATCGTTGGATTTACTTTGTTTCAAAACACGATAAATTGTATACTAACACATATATTGATTTAATCACAATATAATCACATATTAACATTTAATTTAATCAAAATTATATAGAATACAATTCATACGAACTTACCTGGCTAAATAGTAGAAAAAACAATGTTTAGGGGAATTTTGGTAATTTTCCATTTTCCTCGATTTTTCACCTGATCTTGATCATGCAAGCAATTTTTCCATGGCAAAAACCTTCATCTCAAACATCCATGGAGGTTCAGTTGATGAAGAAGAAAACTAAAAAGATGATAACCAATTAACCTTTTTTTATTTTAATTTAATATAATTATCAAATTACTATATTAACCTTAGTTAATAATTAAATATAACATCAAATTCATGTCCATTATTGTCCACTAACACCTTGAATGGTCTAATTACCATTTAAGTCCCCTTTCCTCTATTCAATTAACCATTTAATCACTCAAATCGAATAGTGATTAAATTTTACATCTTTTATAATTTAGTCCTTTTTAATTAATTAACTATCGAAACATTAAAATTTTTGAACAAAACTTTTATACCACCTTAATGACACTCCTTAAATATTTATAAAAATATTTACAACTCAGTTTATAGAAACAAGGTCCCAGTTCCTCAATTTCTAAAACCACTTGACCTTAGGGTCATACCACTTGAACTTAATAAATCACTTATAAATTATAATTTATCAAATAAAGAACCTTCTTAAAAGCCATATTTGACTCGTAAATATTAAATAATAATGTTTATGAACTTTTTCATTAGATTTGGTGTCCCAAAACCACTATTTTCAACATCATTAACAATGGGCTGTTACACACAAGGTTACGGGTTTTGCTAAGTTCATTCCTTGCGTTCTTGAAGAACTTAAGAGGATTTTGAGTAGAAGAAGGCAAGAGCATGTGAGATCAATTGAGTGGTAAAAGCTTGAATTGTGCACAAACACGAGAGGAATGATTTTTCTTTCTGAGTGAAAATCGTGAAGTTTGTTTATGGTGAGGTATTTCATTTTGGTCCTAGACATTTCTTTGATATTTTGTAGAAAATAAATCACGTCGAAAGAAATTATTTCTACGAGAAAGGTTTTGAGTGCATATACAAACGACGAAGACTTCCAACAAGAAAATTTGCTCCAAACTCATGAACGACAAAGTTTGTACCAACCTTGAAAGTTCTATAATGGTTGAAAAATTGAACTTACCCACGTTGAATCACCCACAATCGTATAACCTTCAATGGTTGAAGATGTGTGGAGGAGTCAAGGTTACTAAGCAAGTCATGGTGTCATTTTCCATTGAAAGGTACAAGTATGAAGTTTTATGTGACATAGTTCCAATGCAAGTTGGACATATTCTATTAATGAGACCATGGTAGTTCAAGCGACAAGCTAACTATGACAGAATTACCAATCGATACTCATTTAGATGCCATGTAAAATCACGAGAGTTTGAGAGTAAAAAGAAAGATAATGAAAAATATGAAGAATTGAAAGAAAAATCGAGTGAGAGAGAAATTGCAAAAGAAAGAAAGAAAGAGCTTGAGAGAAAAGAAAAAAAAGATTAAATAAGAATAAGAACAAGAACAAGAACAAGAAAAAGAGTGTGTGAGAAAAGAAAAAGAAGATGAAAAAAATTGAAAAAGAAAAGAAGTGCGAGAGAGAAGAAAGCAAAGAGATTTTGTGTGTTGAAAATTTGGAGAGTTTAACTAAAAAAGAGGTAAAATAGGAGAGCTTCATCGTGGAAAGAGAAAATGAGGAGCAAGAAACTTTACATGAAAAAGTGAGAGATGTTTTAATTAATGAATATTCGAGTTTGTTTTGTGATGTTTCTTTGCCACTTATTTATAAAAATTCATCAATGGACGAGCTCTAACTTTATTACTTCCCCAATGAGAGATGGTTCTGTATGAAGGAGAAAGGTAAGAGGGAAATTGAAAATTATCCATAACGATAAAAAGGTAAGGAATGTAAGGAAATTTTTTAGATTAAACCAAGAAGGCCTTCTTTGAAATTTGTTGATAAGTTTGCTTTTCAATTTGCTTTTAAAGAATTTCCTTATAGCAAGCTGATTTCATGGTTTAATGTTTTCAAAAAAGAATCATCACATACAAATATTATGTCTTCTGATTTTAATTGTTATCTGAAACCTCTGATTTATTGTGAGAAGCTTTTTAGGGTTGAACATTCCTTTTCAAGGAAAGTTAGTGAGTGAATTTTATGAAAACATCCATCCACCTAATTTTTCTTTGTTTAAATTTGATGGTTTGTTTTTGGGTATGAAATATTTGTTTAATGGTGAACTAAGGGATCAAAATCTTATGTTTAAACCTTAAGATTATTGTTCTATATCATTATTGACGGGATTTGAGCATTGGATTTTCTCTTTGCATGCTTGTGTGAATTACTTTATTTTGACATGTGTTTCTTCTTTGCCTCCAAAAATGAAGTACTTGGTCTGTGATAAGTTGGAAAAGCAAAACCAAGTTTTTGGTCCCAAAGTTTTGTGTGCAATTTTTCAAAGGGGATTTGGGAAAATGTATTATGTTCATAATCTGTAATGTCTTTGATCTGTTTCATTTCTATGTAGGTTACAACTCGAAGAAATACCCTTTTAAAGAGGGAGGGTCTGAAAAGGTTCTAACGATAGATCGCCCTATAATTGTACGTTTATACAATGAGGGGTGCTCAATTAACCATTTCTCTTTTCAAAATATGTTTGGTTTTCAGGACTGCAGAAGTAATTTCCTCAAATTTGCTCTCAAGGAGTGCCCTTTAAGAGGTCGTGATTGGATTAATTTCTTTTGAGGAAATGGCCATATTTAAGGACCAATTAATTTCAAGAGGGAGGGTATGATGTGAGCATGGTCACATTATGTGATTATGTAACCATGTGGTTTTTGGATTGGGACAAAATCCAATTCTACATCTAAACTGTGCCAAGTTTTAGTGGGCAAAATGAGGCTTTTGTTAAATTCAAGGAGCTTAATTTACCTTACTTTAAAGGCATTGGGCCTAAGGGAATCAATTAGGACTCAACCCAAGTTTTAAGACCCAACATGGGAAACCTAAGTTCAAGATGAAACATTCAGATTTCAGATCATATGCTTTATTTCATATTTGTTAGATTTGATGCATTGAGTCATGCTTGTCATATATTTATTTTGCTTTCACTATTTTTATGCTTTCGTAATTGATTATGCTCAGTTCATTATTTCCATGCATCATAATGTAGTTATTTTCTATTCGTCAAATATTATCATATGTTCATAGAGTCATTTCTTTAGAATTCATTTGTTTTTATATATGTTTAATTGTATTGATTTTAAGCATAATGAGTTCTATTTATAGTGTTTTGAAGGTACCTTGCTGGCTGTACATCTTCCATGAAGAGTTTTCATATTCCCAACCAACATTCAAGAATTCTGGTAACTTAGACTTAAGAATTCTAGCATTCAATGGACAAATTCAATTGAGGGGGGACTAAGGAATTCAATCAGTCAATGGAGATTCAATGGACGAATTTAATGGAGGGGAGACTAAGGATTCAAGCATTCATTTTAATGGATGGAATTCTAAAAGGTTCACATTTGTACATCTTAGGTGACCATTCAATTAACCAAAGTCCCTTTAATTGCCACCATTCAAGTTGGGAGATAAACATGACCTTTGGAAAAAAGGTGACATTTTAGCAACCTCATGACCTTTGGAGAGATTCTATTTTAATGTATTTATGCACATTAAGTAAACATTTTAATAACTCCCATGCACAATCACTTCTACAATTCATAAAAAAAGGGTTGAATATGACTTTTGAATTTCTTCTTTGTTTTTTAAGTTTATCTTTAAGATTGGGAGTTATGTGACTTTTCATGTACTACATGCATTCATGCATAATTAGGGCCTTAAAGTTCATGGACAATTTGACTATTCATATACCTAGAATAGTCTATAAATAGCTGCTCATTTTTTAATTAGAAGGTTGATGAATAAATTTGCATAGTTTGAGATTTCTCTCATAAGTTCTTAAAGAACAGACAAACTGAACTTGTCAAGGTTTATTACTTTGTGGCATTCTTTTTTCTTTTCTATACTCTCAGTTCTTGTTTCTTACATAAACTATGGGGGTCAGGGTTTGTTCGAATCTAATTCTTGTTTCCAATTTATTTGTCGTAGAGAAAATGGGTCACGTTCAATAGCATTGGTTCTTTTCTCGTACAAAGGATTGATTGAGGAATTCCTATCTTATTTTCTTTTGTAACAAGTACCTATTTAGAAATGGTTAGGGAATCGAGTGACTTGTAATACTAAATCAATTATGATCTTACGTTAGTCATGTGCCTAACTATTTCAAGTGTTTGAACCATTTTGAGCCATATCTTTCTTGAACTTATACCATCTTAAGTCTTAGAATTTTACAAGCCTAGAAGACCAATGTGACTTAAGCATTCTAATCTGCCGTAATTTAGTGTAGCAGATTAAACTAATTATCACACTTCAGGAGCTTGAAAACAAGCATTTTCAGTAGGTTTGAATTATGTTTTTCTTAAGTTTTTAATAAGTTAATAAAATGTGCAAATTGAGTCTTTTATTGACCTTAAGGGCAAAAAGAGGTCTAAGGGCGAGCTAATGCACTTTGTGAGTGTACAAGAGACTTTTAGAAGGTATACTAAACTAATATTGGTCCCTATGTTGCAATATGGGATGATCGATGTTACAATATCTAGAGCAAAATAAAGAAACCTTAAGACTACTTTCAATGTCGCGACACAGCTTGAAGGTGTCGCGACATGCCCCTAAAGATGTCCCAAGAGGAGTACATTGATTGCCATGTCACGAAACAGGTCCTAGCATGTCCCGACATCAACTTTGGAGTGAAAATGAAAATACGAAATATGGGTATTTTAGTATGCACAATCAAACTTAAAGCTCGAGAACATAAGTTGACCTATAGTTCAGGTCGACGGCCATTTAGAATCCATAAATAGTCTCCTTTGGCACATGTTATAGACATTGTTTAACTAGCCTAGATTCTATCTTTTAAACTTAGTTTAGTTTTTTTTTTCTTTCTTAGGTTTTTAGAATTTATTTTCAGTTGTTCTATGTCAAGAGATCTGGTTTGTGAAGATCATCAAACTTCATGGATATGTTTGCTATTTTTAATACAAATCAGACATTTTCTTAAACTCCACACTTTAATCCATTTATCATGTTTTCTCTTTACATCAACATCATATTGTTTATGAAAGCCATAAGGAACTAATCCACCTATGCGAGACTAGCTAGTGGAGGTATAATCTAATAACTATTTTGCAGGGTTACTCAACGGATCAACTATTTGAGAAAGGAAGAACGTGAAACAAACCCTAGGTCTGACAACCCTGGGAAGTCATCAAGGTGGGAATTAACGCAAAATTGATATTGCCCATATGTACACTTCTTCACCCCAAACTAGTTTGAACTATGAGGTTGGAAGATAAGTAGTCCTTGCTAACTCGTTATGTTAGTGGAAGATTGGAAGATACTTTTAGGGTAAAGACTAGTTGATTGATGAGAATCCTAAAACGACAGTTGATTGCTATTACCGAAGCGATCTAATCACCCATAATCAATATTTGTTTTACTATACTTTTCTATCTTTGAATTTTATTTTATCATTATAAAAGTCTTAAAAAAAACCCTTTTATTATATTCTCGTACTATAACTAAATTAAAATACTAATTAGATCTTCTAGTGTTTAGGTTATAATTAATCTAGCACTCGCCTCCCTTGGGTACTATCCTCGGAGTACTCACCTACTTCATTATAAAACTAAATTGCAACTTGACTTGTATACTTGTGGAGACCACCTCGTATTTATATATTTTACTATAGTATTCACAACCTGGATATTATTACGTCTGGAGGCAGTCAAGTTGTTGGCATCGTTGCCAGGGAGGCAACATCACTAGATTGATTTTAAGTTTTGCATTTTAGAAGAATAATTAGGAAATTTATAGGTTATAGTTATGACTTCCAATTTTTTTTGTTAATTAACATTTCTAACATTTGTTTATTTTTTTGAAACCTTAGGAACCACCAACCAAATAATCAGTCAGCACAAGCCATGGATAATTTTGACTATATGTGGTCCGATGAAAGCTTCAATTATGACGAATATATTTATGTGGAAAGAGTTGATCTTCCGTAATACGATGCAGCAGATTAAACTACTATTTGCATTTAAGGAGCTTGAATAAAAGCATTTTTGTTATATTTTAGTTAAATTTTCTTAGTTTTATTTACATTTAATAAAATGTGGCAATTGAGTCTCCTATTGACCTTAGGGGTTGAATGAGGCCTAAGGGTGAGCTAATGCACTTTGTGAGTGTACAGAAGACCATTTGAAGGTGTACTAAATGAATTCTAGTTGGTATGTCACAACATGAATGGCTTGATGTCGCAACATAAGGAACAAAATGGAGAAAGCTCAAGTCTGCCTTCGATGTTGCGACATGGACTAAGCGTGTCACAACATTCCCCTAAAGAATCTCAAGCAGAAGTATGCTATCACCTTTGTCGCGACACAGGTCTTAGTGTGTCGCGACATCGACTCTTTGACGAAAATAAAACATGAATAGGGGTATTTTGGTCTGCACAATCAAACTTTAAACTCAAGGACGTCAGCTACCTTAGGGTTAAGGACGACGGCCACCTAAAAGCTATAAATAGGCTCCTTTGGCACATGTTATGGAATTGATTCCTTGAGCCTACATTCTCTTTGTAAAATTTAGATTATTTTTCTTTCGTTCTTAGGTTTTAGATTTCTTACATTTGTTCTTGTTGATTTCAAGAGATCTGAATAGTGGAAGCATTCAAACTTTGTGGATTCCTAATTAATTTAAGTACAATTAGGCTCTTTCATTTACTTTATTTTTTTGATTTAACTGGCATTCTTTCTCTTTATATCGATTTCATATTGTCTATGAAAGCCATGAGGAACTAATCCCTCTATGGGGGGTAGCGAGTGGATGTATGATCTGTTAACTATTTTGTAGGGTTACTTAACGGATCAACTGTTTGGGAAAGGAAGAACGTGAAACAAACTCTAGGCTTGACAAACCTGGGAAGTGATCAAGGTGTGAATTAACCCAAAATTGGTATTGTCTATCTGTGAACACCTTCACCCCGAGCCAGTTTGGACTCGTTATGTTAGTGGAAGTTCAGAAGATCCTACTAGGGTAGGGATTAGTTGGTTGACGAGGAACTCGAAACAATAGTTGATAGGGATTACTGAAGCAAGCTAATTACCTATAACTGATATCTGATTCATTCTACTTTTCAATCTTTTGAACTTTAAGTTCATTTATGTTATTGTCTTTTATTTTATTGTTACTATAAAACCCTTAAATCACCCTTTTTATGTTTTCGTACTATAGTTGATTTAAAGTGATAATTAGATATTTTTAGTATTTAGATTAGAATTGACCTAGCACTCGCCTCCCTTTGGTATGATCGTCGGAGTGCTCAACTACTCTGTTGTAAAAACAATATTACAATTTGACCCGTATGCTTGCAGATACTGCCTCATATTTTTATATCTTATTGTAGTATTGACACTCTGGACGTTAGTACATTTGGAGGTGGTCATGAGTCTATAGGGACTGGGAGATATAGGAAAACCAATGGTTAGTGGTGCTCAAATTAAGTCAACTTTGAAAGGAAACTCTTGTCCCTTTCTAAGATAATAATGACCACAACCATATTAGTATACTTTTAGAAAGATACCAAGAGGTACTAAGTCCGAAGTTGAGCAAAGAAGAGAATTTTACTATTGACGCTTGTGAAAAAGAAGAAATCCCACACTATTATCTATCTCAGTAGAGAAAAGAACATTCAGACAAATTAAATGCAACTGCCGAAAGAGAAGATATAGAGCTAGTAGGAGAAATGGTCAGCAAATCAAAGAATCAGATTAGCATGGAACTCATTGTCTCAGAAATTTTAGGTTCTGCCAATAAAACTGAAACGCAAGAGCAGTATAATATAGACCAAACAATAAAAACAATTATAATGGTTGATCTAGTTGAAGAGTGTCTATTGATTCAGAAATTCCCTGAGCAAAATAAAGAGATTCTAGTTGTCCTAGCTAATGAACCCGAATTGACTATCCTTTGCATGACCTTACTCCTAAACCACACACCCCAGAGATTTGACAGCCTAGGAATTTTCTAGATGCTGAACAGAATTGAAAAAATATACATAGACAGGACTGATGATCATATAGCAAGACTTAATCAAGCTAGACAACTGATGAGCATAGGCCTTGAGTTGCAGGCATCACGAAATGTTCGGTCATTGTAGGAGCCGTGCAAGAAAGCTATCTGTAGACAAATGGAAGAAATCGAAAGACCTCAAATAGACAAATTTAAAATTTTTCAGAGTTAGAATCGAAGAGATTTAGTGCAAAATCCCTTGCTACATTTGCTACCATCTATGACAATCATCAACTGAAGTCTACCTGAAAAGCTATTCTGGAGCAATGAGATGAGGAAAGACATAATAAACGACAAGTATGAACCATACTTTTTGAATTTCTTAGAATCGAGCACGCAAAGTGTAGGCTAAAGTGGTTGCATGGTTATGTGGCTTTGCAAATAGTTAATAGTTATGACCTGTGGAAAGAGTTGTCGGTTGTTAAAGAAGGCCGAAAAGGTAAATTTAGGAAAAGAGACAAACACAGACGAATAGAATGGCATGATGGGTGTTGTACTAATACTGATAGAAACAAATTATAGGGAGCCCATCGTTGTATATTGACTGAGCTGATGGATGAGTTCGGTAGCAAGACGTAACATCTTGATGTAAAACTCTTACCAATTGTACATATTGTATATTTCTGATTGTACTAGAAACAACATATGTTTTCTCCCTAATTATTGGTTAATTTGTTCCCATTTAGTTATCTTTAGCATACATTTTAGCATTTTAAGTTTTGTAAATTGCATTTTATAACCCAACGAATCCTAGCCTATTTTATCCTTAATTTGCTATCTTCCTACACTAATGTCACTGCATTAGTTAATTCCAGATTGCATCCAGAATTGTCGCTATAATTGATAGCTGTTTGGATAAAAAAACCAAAAATACGTGAGTTGTCCATTCCAGTGTAACTACCCTGTACGAACAAGGAAAGAAGAATCCTAAGGGAAGGACACCTGTACTATTCAAGAAAACATAAAAGGTTAACGTGAGAAGAATGAAAGGGGGAATTCTTTTGACCACCATTTTTCCTTGCCCTATTTTTGAAGCTTACGGTTATGGTAGATTGAACCTTCCTTGGGTTAGCCAATGTGAAGATTGTTACAGATCCATTCCTGACGAGGAGTCCTAAGTGCGAGACAAGAGGGAATTAAGAGATTCAGTCGAGTTAACTAGGAATAGTCTTCTCCACTCGATCCTTTCTTATTTCTTTGGAAACACTGGTGATTAATCTATATTTTCTATTGTATGGAAGGACAATGAATTATTGTTTAAATGTTATATTATTAAATCTATTTTAATTGTTTGATCTTGGGGGTTTGAATGTTTTAAACACGAAAGTGTTATTGGAGTCACTAACACTCGAAGGTGTAGTGACAGTTTGAGCTAATAAGCATTATAGCGGAAGTTGAGTAAGGGCTAAAGGAAGTTAGTCCACTTGTTCTTAGTAATGCTATATTGCCCTCATTGGATGGTGAGATTAATATTATGGTTAAGTCCTAGATTAAATAGGGGAGTGGTGTTTGGTAAGGCATTCATTAAATTTTATTGTGTCGACAATCACCCATCTTTTATACCTTGTGAGTACTTAGTATTCTACTAAAGTTCAAGTTAGGAATCCCAGTTTATCCATAGCATACTTTATATTATTGTTTTCAAGTTATTACTTCGACATCTATCCTTACAATTTATCTCGTTTCTTTCTAGTTATTGTACCAACAATAATAGACAAAAGACAACCATCCCTGTGGGATCGATATCTAATAGACTCACATCTGTCTACTATACTTGCATCGACAGTGTATGCTTGCACATTATTGCTGTGAGGTTTACAGCAGATCAAGTTTTTGGCGCCGTTGCCAGGGATGACACTTGTTTAATGTTTATTTTGTTATTTTATTTTGTTTTCTTTATATAATATTTAGTATTCACTAACTGGTTTTTCTTTGTTGTTTATTCTTCAACTTCATTCTAGGTGTTTTATGACCCGAGGCAACTCAAATTTTCTTGCCGAGTTTGATCCAAAAATTGAAAGAATTGTTCAGAGAAGACTTCTAGAACAAATAAATATGGATTTATCGGGGGACAATGCAGTTAATAACATATTGTTGCCGCATAATGCTCACATCCAAAATAGGACTATACGAGACTTTGTAGTACCTATCTTGGATGATATACAACTGGGAGTTGTTGGGCCAACAATCCAAGCTGGGAATTTTGAACTCAAGCCAGTAATGTTTCAAATACTGAATTCTAATGGACAATATGCTGGATTGCCACATGAAGATGTGAGAGAACATCTTAAATGCTTTCTATTGATCTGTGCTTCCTTTAGACAACAAGGCGTTCCTAATGATGCCTTAAAGATGCAATTATTTTTGTATTCCTTATAGGGAAGAGCTCACATTTGGTTTCTTAGGCTACCTTTCAGATCAATTACTTCTTGGAATGGTCTAGTCAAGCAGTTTGTTTTGTGCTTTAACCCGTTGACAATGAATGCTTGTCTTCAAAATTATATTACTGGTTATCATAAGATGGACGATGAAAATCTTCACATCACATGGGAACGTTATAAGTCATTGCTTCAACATTGTCCTATGCATGGCATTCAGCCAGAAACACAAATTGAGATTTTCTATAATGGTCTGAATTCTCATTTAAGAAATCTTATCGATGCATCAACTAATGGACCACTATTGGATTGTACTTATAATGAGGCTATGATAATTCTTGAGAGAATTTCTCAGAACGATTATCAATATCCCATCTTTAAAGTTGCACCGGTAAGAACTACCCCAGGAGTTATTAAACTAGATGCAATTTCTGCGCTAAGTGCCCAAGTCTCTTTACTTACAAACATGATTAAAAATATGCAAGGGACAAGTGATGTTACGCCTATATAGGTGGCTCAACAATTGGATATTCCTATCTTCTACTGTGAAATTTGTGGTGACAATCATAGTTATGAATATTGTCCGTAACATGCAAAAAATGCATGTTATGTCAGTAATATTCGCAACAATTCTCATGGAAATTCTTACAACAACTCTACACGCCACCAATAGTTTTGGGGAACTTAAAATGTTGGACAAAATGCTACGACACTCAGATATGGGAATACATCTACTCAAGGCAATTATAATCCACGACAAGGAAATTACAATCAACAACATAACTACAATCAGCATCCTAAGTTGTATCCATAAAAAGGTTAGATACAATCACATCAAACTAAGATGTAGCCACAAATAATGAATCTAAATGATCAAGGACAGTGACAACAACAATATACACAAGCTTCTACTTCTGACCCATTAACTGCTCTTGAGGCATTAATGTGGGAGCATATTACTTGCACAAAAGCTATTGTTCAAGGAGTTTGATCTTCCATTTGAGAATTGGAGGTACAATTGGGATAGCTTGCTTCAAATCTAAATGCTCTACCACAAGGCTCATTACCTAGCGACTTCAAATATCCCAATCCGAGAGGGAAAGAGCACTGTAAAGCCATCACTTTTAGGAGCGGTAAACAGGCTGGTGACCCAATTATAAGTTCTATTGTAGCATCCCCAAACGATGATGACATAAGCCCTGATGAGAAGGGTGCGTCTAAAAAGCTTTTCGATGTATCCTACAATGAAGTACTGCAAACTATCACTCACATGCCTTATATTTGACCCAAAAAATTGTGGCCGCAACCAAAAGTGTCGCCACAACCAGATGCACTTCCACCTGTACCTTTGCTTTATCTACCTCGATTCCATGTCTTGTTATCCGATATCATTTCTTGAGTCTCTCCTTAAGTAAACTGGCATTTTCGTGTGAAGACATTCAGAATTCTTCTAACTCGTTAAGTTGAAGCATTCATTTCTTTTTGGCACTTTTAAGATCCAAGTTGACTCATTAGAGAGCCCAGTAAGCTTTGTATTCTAACTCCAAGGGTAGATAGTAGGCTTTCCCAAAGACTAATAGATAGGGTGACATCCCTAAAGGTGTCTTGTATGCTGTCCTATAAGCCCATAAAGCATAATCCAGTCTTTTGGACCAATCTCATTGGTTCGAGCAAACTACCTTCTCAAGCATGCCTTTGATCTCCTTGTTTGCTAGTTTAGCTTGCCCATTCCTCTACGGATGGTAAGTTGTAGCGACCTTGTGTTTCACTCCATGTTTATCTAATAACCATTTCAGCCACTTGTTCATAGAATGGAACCCTTCATCATTGATGATGGCTCTTGGGGTTCCAAACCTTGTGAACACATGTTTCTGTAAAAACTTTATTACAACCTTAGCATTGTTTGTCGAATATGCCTTTACGTTAACTGACTTAGACACATAGTCTACTTGTACTAATATGTACTTGTGACCAAAAGACGGAGGGAAAGGACCGAGAAAGTAAATACCCCAAATATAAAGTAATCCTACCTCAATGATGTTTGTTCGAGGCATCTCATTTCTGTTGGTGACATTTTTGACCCTTTGACATCGATCACAAACCGTTACATAAGGATATGCATCTTTGAATAGTGTTGGCAAAAAGAATTCGGCTTGCAATACCTTGGCCGCAATACTTGTACCCCCAAAGTGTCCCCCACTCGGAGCTGAGTGATAATGGTATAAAATCTTATGTACTTCATCATCTGCCATGCATCTCCTGATCATTTGATTTGTACAATTTTTAAACAAATACGATTCCTCCCAGAAATAGTAATTCAAATCATGAGGAAACATTTTCTTTTGATGATATGTCTTATCAATCGGCATCAAACTACAAGCTAAAAAGTTAGCAATATCAGCAAACCAAGGGGTATTAAGAACATGGTTTACCTTCGGTATGTGTTCATTTGGAAATGTCTCTCGAATTGGTATAAGAGGAGGGTTCTCTTCTTGCGGCTCAAATCTAGACAAGTGGTCTGCTACTTGGTTTTCCACTCCCTTTCGATCTTGAATTTCTAGATTGAACACTTGAAGTAGAAGTACGCATCAGATCAATCTCGGCTTAGCATCTTTGTTGGCAAGTAAATACTTAATTGTCGAGTGTTCTATATAAATAGTCACTTTGGTACCTACAAAATAAGACCAAAACTTGTCAAAAGCAAACACAATAGCAAGTAACTCTTTTTCGGTTACCGTTTAATTCAGTTGAGGTCCTGTCACAGTCTGACTCACATAGTAGATGGGATGAAAAAATTTGTTCCTTCACTGACCCATGACAGCTCTGATCGTAGGGTCATTTGCATCACATATCAATTCAAATGGCAAATCCCAGTCTGGTGTGACTATTATGGGTGCCGAGACTAATTGACTCTTTAAATCGTTGAAAGCTCTTAACCACTCCTCATCAAATGTAAACGTCGTGTCCTTCTCTAATAATTTGCATAAGGGTTTAGCAATTTTGGAGAAGTCTTTGATGAATCTTCAATAGAAACAGGCGTGGCCCAAAAATCTCCTAACACCCTTTACAGATATTGGAGGTGGGAGTTTCTCAATAACATCTACCTTTGCTATATCTACCTTGATTCTATGTCTTATTATGTGATGCCATTTCTTGAGTCTCTCCTTAAGTAATTTGGCATTCTTGTTTGAAGACATTCGAAATTCTTCTAACTCGCTAAGCTAAAGCATCTGTTTCTCTTTGACACTTTTAAGATCCGAGTTGAGTCATTGGAGAGCCCAGTAAGCTTTCTGTTCTTACTCCAATGGTAAATGGCAGTCTTTTTCAAAGACTAACCTATAGGGTGACATCCCTAAAGGTTTATTGTATGCTGTTGTGTAAGCCTAGAAAGCATCATCCAGTCTTTTGGACCAATCTTGTTGGTTCGTGTAAACTACCTTCTCAAGTATGCCTTGGATCTCCTTGTTTGCCAATTCAGAATGCTCATTCATCTGCGGATGGTAAGCTATAGTGACCTTGTGTTTCACTCCATGTTTATCTTATAACCATTTCAACCACTTGCTCACAAAATGGGACCCTTCATCATTGATGATGGCTCTTGGGGTTCCAAACATGTTGAACACATGTTTCTGTAAAAACTTTATTACAACCTTAGCATCATTTGTCACATATGCATCCATGTTAACCGACTTAGACACATAGTCTATGCTACTAATATGTACTTGTGACCAAAAGACAGAGGGAAAGGATTGAGAAAGTCAATACCCCAAGCATCGAATAATTCTACCTCAATGATGTTTGTTCGAGGCATCTCATTTCTATTGGTGACATTTTTGACCCTTTGACATCAATCACAATTCTTAACATAAGCATATGCATCTTTGAATAGTGTTGGCCAAAATAATCTGGCTTGCAATACCTTGGTTGCAGTACGTGTACCTCCGAACTCTCCCCCGCTCGGAGCTGAGTGACAATGGCATAAAATCTTATGTACTTCATCTTCTGCCACTGATCCCCTAATCATTTGATCTATGCACATTTTAAACAAATTTAGTTCTTTCTAGAAATAGTAATTCACATCGTGAAGAAACTTTTTCTTTTGATGATACGTCTTATCAATCGGCATCAAACTACAAGCTAAAAAGTTAGAAATATCAGAAAACCAAGGGGTATTATGGACATGATTTACCTTCAATATGTGTTGATTTGGAAATGTCTCTTGAATTGGTATATGAGGAGAGTTCTCTTCCTACGGCTCCAATCTAGACAAGTGGTCTGCTACTTGGTTTTCTAAATTGAACTATTGAAGTAAAAGTACCTATCGGATCAGTCTCGGCTTAGTGTCTTTCTTGGGAAGTAAATACTTAATTACGGAGTGTTCCTATAGACAGTCACTTTGGTACCTACAAGATAAGATCAAAACTTATCAAAAGAAAACACAGTAGCAAGTAACTATTTTTCTGTTATTGTTTAATTTAGTTGAGCTTCTGTCAGAGTCCGACTTGCATAATAGATAGGATGAAAAACTTTGTTCCTTCGCTGACCCATGACAGCTCCGATCGGGAAATCATTTGCGTCACACATAAATTCAAATGAAATATCCCAGTCTAGTGTGACTATTATGGGTGCCGAGACTAACCGACTCTTTAAATCGTTGAAAGCTCTTAAGCACCCCTCTTCATAATTTAAACGCCATGTCCTTCTCCAATAATTTGTATAAGGGTTTAGTAACTTTGGAGAAGTCCTTGATGAATCTTCGATAGAAATCAATGTGGCCCAAAAATCTCCTAACACCCTTTACAGATATTAGAGGTGGGAGTTTCTCAATAACATCTACCTTTGCTTTATCTACCTCGATTCCATGTCTTGTTATCTGATGTCATTTCTTGAGTCTCTCCTTAAGTAATTTGGCATTCTCGTATGAAGACATTTGGAATTCTTCTAACTCATTAAGCTGAAGCATCGATTTCTCTTTGGCAAATTTAAGATCCAAATTGAGTCATTGGAGAGCCCAATAAGCTTTGTGTTCTGACTACAAGGGTAGATGGTAGGCTTTCCCAAAGATTAACATATAGGGTAACATCCTTAAAGGTGTCTTGTATGCTGTCCTGTAAGCCTCTAAAGCATCATCCAGTCTTTTGGACCAATCTCGTCTGTTTGGGTAAACTACCCTCTCAAGTATGCCTTTGATCTCCTTATTTTCCAGTTTAGCTTGCCCATAGTTCTGCGGATGGTAAGCTGTAGCGACCTTGTGTTTCACTCCATGTTTATCTAATAACCATTTTAACCACTTGTTCACAAAATGGGA
>JABFAF010277504.1:0-19632 GCA_013677275.1 Gossypium schwendimanii
TAATATTATATTATATTTAAATCATAAATATTAATTAAATGGATCTACAGAGTCTCTGGTCAGAATTGTGGTCCCGAAGGCACTGTTTTTGATACTACTGAAAAAATGGGTTGTTATAACTCTTCCCACTTCAGAAATTACATTCTCGAAATTTTTACCTGCGAAAAGATTCGAGTACTGTAATCTCAAATATTTTTCAGTTCCCCATATAGCTTTTTCAGTATGATATTGGTGCCACAGAACTTTCATTAACGTACTCATTAATTTCATAGTTCTTCTATTTACAAAGCTAAAATTTTGATTGGTTCTTCTGAATATAACAAGTCAGGTTGTATTTCTGTCTTGTCGAGAGTAATCACGTAAGAGGAATCCGATCTATACCATCGTAGCAATGAAACATGGAAAACATTATGAATCTTTTCAAACTTTGGAAGAAACGCTAGTTTGTAAGCCACAGGGCTAATTCTCTTGATAATTTTATACAGCTAAAATAATCTCAGATTAAGCCTCCCTTTTCAGTTGAACCATTACTTTCTTCCACGTGGAGACTTTCAGAAATACTCTATTATCAATCTAGAATCCGATATCTTTTCTTTTTAAATCAACATACAATTTTTGACGATTAGAGGTAGCTTTCAAACAATTACAGGTAATACAAATTTTATCTTCAGTTCCACGAATTAATTAGTCCCGACTAGCTTCTTTTCACTTAATTCTCACCATTATAAAAAATTTCTACATTTATGTCTGTGCAAAGCTTCAAACGATGCCATATTAATACTGGATTGATAGTTATTATTATAAGCAAATTCCATCAACGATAAATATTTCTCCCAACTGCCTTCAAACTAAAAAATGCATCAAAACATATCTTCCAGAATCTGAATAACTCATTATGGTTGGCCATCTATTTACGAAAAGACTATAGTACTGATATTTAATCTAGTACTTAAGGCTTGGATCATGGTCAGAAATAATGAATAACAAAATGTCGTGCAATCTAACAATCTCAGAGTCATATAATTTAGCTAGCTTCTCAAGTGAATAAATTGTTCCATTTTCACTCGGGAACCAAACATCTCAATACAAACTCAAATATTTCTTATTTCATTCCCAACCACCAATAACTTTGTTTAAAGTAATTATAAATTTTGTTTCCACCTGGATGTATAAATAAATGTTGCTATGGGTTTCCCGTAGGCTATCCCTTTTGGCCTCAGAATCGTTCAGTACACATTTCCGGTTTCTGAAGTACAAATTATCATCACTTCCAACACTACAATTACTAGCCTGACCATTCTGAATCTATTCTTATTTAAATTTCAAATTTGAATCATCTCTTTGCAACTTATGAATTTTCTGAAGGATAGGGGTTTAACTCTCAGTTCTGCAATAATAGAACCATTCGACTCAAAGTCAAATAAGTGTTCAACGTTCACAATTATTAGGAGTTCATTTGAAATAATTTAGATATCTTTAGTTGTTATTAAGAGTATTAGGAAACTTACTTTTCGAAATCAGAACTCACATTTGCTAATCTTCACATATAATTGTTTCTCTAGTAAGATATGCAACACTTTTTTCCGATGTTGATCATGTTCAATTTCTTTTTTCGCATAAATTTAATATCATTGATAACATAGCAACAATTCAGTTCAGATACAACTAACAAATCCTATCCATTAAATCTATAAAGCAACTAAGCGATTGATAATCCAAATGGTGTTATCAGAATCTCACATTGTTCAAATCAAGTCTAGAAAGAAATCTTCAGTACATCTGACTCATAACTCGGAGCTAACAACAATTAATCAAAAGTAAATACTCGAAACTACAATATTTCTATTAACGAAACAAATTAGTCAACTATACAAAATAAAAAATACCGATTCTTCATGGTGTCACTAATCTGCTATCTGAAATTTATACACTATTCTCAAAATTTTGTCTTTATTTTTCATAATCATATTATCGTTTTCCCATATTACACATTCAGTTAAACAAGTCTCCTATTAAATAATTATTTCAGCAATGCCTACAATTCTTGTAATTTTGATAGTACCATTCTTTACATAGCAATAAAGATTTAAGTGATCCCGAGAATCATATAAGTTACAAACTCATCTTCTCTCTTGGGTGATAATCTAGATAATTCTTCTAAAAAATATATCATTAATTCCTTAACCATCGGTATCTAATTATTCTTTGATTCTGTCATTATGATAATTAGGATACAAACAAGATATGATTCACAATTTTTGCTAACCATTCCATGGATATTTAACGCTATTATACTATAGATCACACAATCAGTTCTGTCAATCTCAACATTTACTAATTTCTCCCTCTAACACTTAAGTGCAATCTATATCGTAACACCCATAACCCATTTCCGTCATCGAATTAGGATTACGGAGTATTACTGTACACTTTAGAACATTTAACAACAAGTAACATCGAGTTTTCAATTAATTAAAAACATTCATAGATAATTCAAATTGAAGTCAAACATACACTTATAGGCCTTAAATCAAGCATACAAGAACTTAAAAATAGTTTAGAAACCATTCAGGACCAATTTGAAGCAAATCAAAAAGTTTAAGGAAAAGCTAAAAAAATTTCAAAACAGGGGTCACACGACCGCATGTCCAGGCCGTGTGATAAAGCCCGGACCGTGTGGCTACTCTGCATGCCCGTGTAACTACTTCACATGCCCGTGTACGCAAACCGTGTAATTAACTGTGCCCATGTACTATAAGGTCACACGACTGTGTCGCTAGGCCATGTAACTCTCTGTGACCATGTAGCTCAGGGTCACACGGCCGTGTCACCAGGCCATGTAACTCTTTGTACCCATGTGGACCAACCTGCACCTAACCCGCTAATGGCACATACCCATGTGGGTTTGCCTGTGTGTGGCATATGGCCGTGTGGCAGCCCATGCCCTAGGTCGTTTGTGCCCAAAAATGACCCCAAACATGCCATTTTTAACACCTAATGCTTAGGTACCTGAACCAACTTACTAACACATGATCATAAGGCCTCAAAACACTTTCGAGAATAACCAAAACATGCCAATTCAATAAACCAAAATTCTAATCAATAAGTCATCAATGACACACAACTCAATCACTTAACTTTTCATTACCTAGTTAGACTTCCAAGCTATGAACACTTAATCTCAACTAGCATACATTAAGATAACCAAGCTTACAATTTGACTCATACAACAACATCCACTTGCGTCTAAGTTGGAATCATGCATACATATCAATGAGTTGTAAAACTTATCAAGATCAAAAGCATAACAATTTATACAACTTAAGCAATTATGTATCTTTACAGCAAACTTAAATCCTTCTATTACATGCCATATAAGCCAAGTTGTAATCAAAATCTACCAAAAAGGATTCTCGGATTGTGTGATTTTTTGAGTTGATCTGATCATTTGACTATCCACAAAAGCGTAATCTACAAAGAACAAGACAACTAACATGAGTAAGCTTTTGTAAAGCTTAATAAGTTCGATGATTAAAACAATAAAGCTTACTGAATAAAACACAATAATTCACTTAACAAAATTATTAAAAAGAGTTTCCTATCAACCACAATTTAGAATAGGTGAGTAATACTCAAAAAGAATATGATTATACATTATTGATTCATAGAGCTATTAGAAGTTTTGTGACTCCACAAACCCGACCGAAACAGATTGGCCCGAATCTAAAGCGACACATTAGTCACCGAAGTGACTCTCCAGCACAAAATCACCTAAAACACACCCCAACCTTATAGCACCTCAATTCTAACTAATAACTATCTAATCTTTTTTTATAGTCAATTTATAGTCATATTATCCCAATTGAGTGCCATAATGCCCTCTAATATATCTATAAAAAATTCCCTAATCTATACTACCAAGTAGCCTTAAAATTGGACCAGCCTTGCCCTTGCTCCTTAACTCCCCAAAGCTAGAAAAACTCTGCACAAAGCTATGAGGGTGTGAGTTGAAAAAACTCAATGAATGGCCATAAAATCAATAAGTAAATCACACCAAAGACATACTTAAACCAAGGCAAATCATGTATCAAATTTCAGGTATATGATCCATAGTTTCAGCTATATTTTTACGCTCAATTATGGCATTTAATTGACTAAAATTTCCAGCAGCAATGCAACATCATAACATCATAATTCCACCTATTATTCCATGAGTAAAAATCAAATTTATTATGGCATATGAAAACATAATATATTTAACAATCACACACTTATATTAGCAAATGACATCTATGGAAAAATATAAGCATGTGATTATGCATTGGATAAATGGATCTCCAATCTCCCAAATAATGAGTACAATACTCCGGTTGAGTGAGGCATGGCCACACATTCCCTTATGTCGCCTCGAAATCGCCAATGATTGATTGGAGAAAAAGGCTCAACACTCCCTTATTCACTCCAACAAAGTCAATACTCCTAAAGTCATATGCTTACAAAAAACACATGTAATTATGATTACTCACTAATCTTATGTCTGCCATCTATATCTAATGGATCCACCATGCAAAGTTGCCAATATAACCAAACACACCGGGCATAGACACTGATATTTAAGCACTTAATTCAACATATAAAAATTTAATTTAAAGCATGTCACTTAGCAATTTTATCATCAATATAAATAAGCTCAATAAGTATCTTTGTCCATATATCTAAAGCCAACTATAAAACCATCATCAAGTTCTCTAAAGTATAGTAATTCATGCTCCAATTATTAATCATTACAATTCAAATCAACCATATCAAACACTCTATTCACGATTTCCATAAATCATTTACAAATATGTTTTCATAAAATTAAAATCAATTTTGAAATCTAAACCATCTGAGATACAATTGAATCAGTAGAAACATAATTCAAAACCTCAATTTATAATGTAAATAGGCATGTTTACCAATTGCCGTTAAAAACCACACACTTTCACACTTTGCTTCTCAAGCCAAAGTGTATCAAGTAGCTGTGTTTGAACCTTAATTCTGATTAGCAGTGGCCCCTCCTCAATGTGGATCTTAAATAGAGGTAAAATATATGCTACAAGTTATCACTAAAAATAAGAAAATAAAAAAATCATGAACTACAAACATCTAAAATGCCTCTTCAATCTACCTTACCGAAAACCCACAATCTAGCTGAAACACAAATTTCAGCCCCAAAATGACCTTCTCTGCACCAAAAATCATTTCTAAACATCATTCCTAATCTATCAACATAAAACCTAAGCATCAATTTCATCAAACAAATTGTTTCATAATTTTTTGAAAAATCAACTCATGTTCTTAGTTAAAAAACAGTTTTGTCAAAATTGATCAACCAAACGAGTTTGATCTTTTGTTTTCTGATCAAAACATTTTAATAAACATGATTTAAGCTTAAATGTCCATTTAAACTTGAATTCCAACTCAAAACCATGAATTCACCATTGATGAATCAATGTTCAAGAGCTAAGAGATCAAGACTTGAAAAACCATTTTAATCAATTTAGATAAAAAAAATAATGATTAAAAACAACCTTACAATGAATTTAGAGTTGAGAAAATACCTTCAATCGATCTAGATTCACTAATATTGAAGATTGGATCAAGATCTTTGAAGAACTCAAATAAGTTTTTTCTTAACTTTGGAAATCTTTTCTAGAGAATTTTGAGAGAAAAAAAGATTAGATCTAAGATTTGATATGACTTCCAATATGAACAAGAAAAACGAGAGAAAATGCTTAGAAATCGGGTGAGAATTGTGTGTGAAGTGAGGAGGCTGTAGCATTTTTTAACTGAAGAACCCCTACCCGATTTCCAAAAATTAGGGAAATTACCATCATGCCACTCCCACAATTCCCTTATTTTACTAAATAATCCTTCCCCTCCAAAATTCCAAAAATATCTGTAATTTGCCATAGAACCACTCAGATATTTCCCTTGTTTTGCAAACTAGTCCTATGTAATTAATATTTTAAATTCTCTCAATTAAACCCCCATTTTAACTTATTTTTCAATTATAATTTGACCCAAAATATTTATTTTACCCAAAAATTATTTAAAAATATAAATTTAATTTTTCTAAGAAAAATTATTTTTCAAAATATTATTTCCCGATTTTTCAATGAAATTAAGCTAACTAATTAATAAAAAAATTTATTGATAAACCTGATTATCTCCTAATTTTCACTCAGAACCTGGTAAACTTACCTGAAACTACTAGACATATTTTTAGGGCCTTGCAAGTTTATGGGAAACTTCTCACAATTTAATAATAATCCATTTTCACTAGAACATAGCCCAATGAACAATGTTCGGATATGAGTACATGGTTAACCATCCAAGAACACACCGTACGCTCATACGAGCTAATCCAACTGATAACACACCTCGGCACAAAGTGTAACGACCCATTTCCAGTGGTGTCATGAGTAAGGGTTTAGGGCCCCAATTCTGGCTAGTGGGTCAATTAATATATATATGTTAATTTTTGGTAAATATATGGTTTTATGGATGTCGTATTAAAATTTGACAGGGAAATTTTATGGTTCAAATAAATGATTAAGTAAAAAGGGCTAAAGTGTAAAAGATTCAAGAGTTGAGGTTTATTAGTAAATGAAATAAAAAAATTATAAAGAGGAAATTCAATAGACTTAATGGATAATAAAACCAATTCTTAATATAGTAGAAGTGTATGAGTGGTTTTGTTGTAAATTTAATAAATTTAAATTGGTAAAATAGTAATTAAGTTAAAACTGAAAGAAAGAAATGAAATAAAACAAATGGGCATTATTCTCTTCTTTGTTTCTTGACCATAAGAAAGAAGTGATACACCATTGTAGAATATTGAAGCTTTGGTTTCTATTTATGCATGCATGTAAGTGATTTAGGCCCTCATTTTTTTTTATAAATTTGGTGTTTTTGTGATAATCGTAGCTTAACCAAGTTAACCTAAGGACTTATTTGTTAAATTATAGAAGTTTAGGAACTGTTTTATTTGATTACAAATGGCCTTTAAGGTGGAGGGGGTGAGTTCGCAAGTTTTATGGTTTAAATTAGTTGCTTTGTGTGGGAATTCTTGCTAGTTCTACCTTTTAGGATTCAAATGTCATAAGTGAAAAATATAAGAGTTGAATTGCAAATTTTAGTTATTGTGGAACTATATGAATGTCATGAAATATATGACTGTTTGAATTAAATTTTTATGGTGTTTACTTTGGCAGTTTTGATGGTGAGGATTAAATTGTATATAAGATGAAAGTTTGGAGAATTTATGTAAATATTATTGAAGAGATGATTATATGATTCTAGAAGTTAAAATATTTAAATGGGAATGAATGAATTAAACTGTTGAATTTCATGACTTTGAATTGAGGATTAATTTGTATTAAAAGTTTATGTTGAGAGCAAATATGGAAAATGTAACTAAAAGTTTAATGGCTTGTGTATAAATATTTTGGATGGTTGAATTAAGTAAATTAATTAAGCTGTTGGTTTTAGATCAAGAAGCAAGAGGATCAGTTAATAACCGTGGAAAGGAGAAGGTTGTCGAGTAATCATCTTCAATCTTTGTAGCTATCGTTATCTGGTAAATTCGTATTCCTTAAACTGAACTTCAATTATTAATTTATTTAAATTAGTAGTCACTTGAATATCTAATTATTAATTGTTTGAATGAAACATTATGGGATTATATTGAAACTGTTATGAAATTGATCATGGAATATAGCATAGTTGATTAATGCAAGAGATTTAATTATGAATTGATGAAATGTGGATTTGTACAATTATGTATGTAATGTTGGTTTAACCAACTAGTGCAAGGCACACCCTCTATATCTGTCGGTTTACCCGAATAGCACTTAGTGCAATCTTTGTCAATTTATCTAACTAGTGTAGGGCACACCATTATATTTGTCGATTTATCCGACTAGCGCTTGGCGCAATCTTCATCAATTTATCTGACTAGTGCAGGGCACACCATTATATTTGTCGATTTATCCGACTAGTGCTGGGCGCAACTTTCATCAGTTTATCTGACCAGTGCAGGGCACACCATTATATTTGTCAGTTTATTGACTAGCATTTGGCGCAACTTTCATCAATTTATCTGACTAGTGCTAGACACATCATTATAATTATTAGTTACCTGACTAGCTCTGGGCACAAAACTTATTTATGGCTTAACCGTTAGGCACCGAGTGCCATTTACTGAATGACTAGTATCGGTAGGGAATAATATATCTATTGACGAAAATTTAGTTTGTGAAAGATGTTATGGAAGATATATAATATGAATTATGGATTAGTATGGTAAATTTCTATAGAATAAACTTATATATATTGAAATGTAAAAAAAGTTAGGTTACTAGGTGTAAGTGTGATTCTTCGAATGAATGAGTTTATTTAATGTTTGAATCTTTCTTTGAACGCAGATTAGGTACTTACTTTTGTTCAATGACTCAGTATCCATGACAAATCCCGAACTCAATTTTGGTGATGTACTTATTTTTGTATTTTGGCATGTACCTAGGTTGTTTTGGTTGGATATGGTCATTTGGATGTTTGAATGTCCCTTCTTAAGTATCTTGTATAAAGAGGATGTTGTGTAAACTTGTTAAATGTTTTGTTCAAAGCCAACAAATGTATATAGTTATGTATGCTTGTGGATATTTTTATAAGTATTAATCTATAATAGTTCTTTTGTGAATTGATTAGCTAGAATATATGTGTTTGAGTGTTGGGATGGAAATCTTGAAGCTATGTTTAGTTGGTGATACTTGTAATGGTAATTTGTTGAAAGTGTATATGTATTTATATTTGATCAAACTGGTTGTTATTTGAATGAAATAGGTTGCTTCTAGTGACGTATGGCTTTAGCCTAGCTAATTGATGGTTGTCCTTGATTGAGGTGCCTTTGAATGGCTTATCCGTTGGATATAGAATGAGTGAAATTTTAGCTTGTAATTGATGATTTAAATGTGGTGTCAATGAGGAAACTTTGATTAGGCACATAAGATGTATGAAATTGGCATGAATTTGATTTTTTTTTTTTTTAGGTGTATTGATGACATTTATGGATTGGTTTTTGGCTTGGCTTGATGGCCAAGATAGGGTAGCAATTTCCCTTGTTTTGGGAACAAATTATGGTACTCAAAGCCTAGGACACAGGCTGTCACACGGCCTTGTGTCACACATGGTCTATCTACACGGTCGTGTGTCTTTTTCTATCTAGATATAGGTTGCACACGGCCTGCGACATTGCTGTGTGTCTTAAAACAGTTTGTTACACGATCTGAGACACAGTCATGTGTGTAACATCCCAAACCCGGCGTAGACGTTATGGCTAGATTGAGAAGACTACATTAGCCACCGAAATGGCTAAGCTAACTTACGTTACTTTTGAAGACCGTAAATAAACTCATTTTAGAGAAAATCGTAGTTTTACTTTGAGTTAGCTTAAAAGCATTCATTCATTAGGTCATGTATACTCAGGATTCATTTTATTGTTGATAATGTTGGTTTAGAAAAACCGTTTGCTTGTCTCTCTTCTTAAAAAAAAAACTCGATGTTAAACAAATGCAGCAAAAAAACAAATCAGTTTTCAAGTCATTTGGAAACATAGTTTCCCTATCGATTTGTTTTTCAAAAACGGTTCCTTTGCAATGTAACGGAAACTAGGGAACAATATCAAATTTTACTTAAGTCAGATATCATGCATTTCCCGGTTATTATGCTTGAGTAATCCATGCATGCAAAAATTCCCAAATGAAAAGTTACCAAGCCACAGACCAGAAATACTTAAAAATTACAAACCAAAACCAATATAGACTAATTAATCCTTATTTTAAAAAATATGGCATGTCACAAACTAAGGTTTAAGGCAAAATTTGCAAAATAATAAAAATGGTGAGAAAGAAGGGATTTGAACTTGGGTTTCAAAGAACATTTCACTAACACTTAACCACAAACCAATACCTCTTTTATTTCCTAAAAATGTATAGATAATCTCAAAAATTAAGGCATGACCACTCTCTCTCAATTCACAAACCCGATTCTACTAACCCCTAATTTTTGAAATGTTACAGTGTGACCCAACATCGAATGCACACACAGGCAGGCACACGACCTACGATATAACCGTGTGACCTTAATTCGAATTTACACATGTGGGGACACAGGCGGACACACGGGCTGGGACATGGCCGTCTGTTTGGACTTTGAATGTCCACACGGCCTGGGCTGTGACACACGGCCCGTGTGTCCCCTGTTTTCAAAATATTCAACTTTTACCTAACTTTTTCATTTGTTTCGAATTGACCCCAGAATATTTCCAATCTATTTTTAGGACCCCGTAAACTCTATTTAAGGCCCATAAGTGTATGTTTATTGTGAATTGATTAATTGTAATTATATTGAATATTTGTTTTTTAAGTAATGTTAAATGTTTGAAACATTATCGTAATACTCTATGACCCTAATCTGGTGACAGAAATGGGTTAGTAGTGTTACACTTAGTGCCTAGCTCGAAGGCTAACATCCCTCCAGAACACACCTAGCCACCAAGTGCCTAGCCCGAAGGCTTTACATCCGCCCTCGGTAACACACCAGAAACACTGTAAATATGACACAATAGTCGCAACAAATGTTGGACTTCGGCAAATTTGGTGAACAGAAAATATCATGAATCATCATCTCATCACATATCAAACTAGTATTGCACACAATATGACGTATTGGCATGCCAATTGTACTCTATCTTACATTCATCCGACTCAGGATATTTCATCTGTGATCAATGCTATAACAATTCATTACTTCCATTCTCAACTACAAGCATCAATACATTATCCAACATATAACAATTAAATTCATATAATATACATTTAAATTGTATTAGAACTAACCAAACAAACTTACTTGATCAAAAACGAAGTCGAAGTCCAGGCAATGATCAATCCGTTACTTTAGCCTTTCTGAAATTCGAGCCTAGTCGATTTATTTCTTAATCTAAAATAATAATTTCATTCAATTATCAACTTCCAGAAAAATAATTAAGTAATTTTATGCAAATAAGTCCTTTTACACATTTTTACAAAATTACCCCAACATTTTACCTTTTATGCAATTTAGTCCCTAAGTCCAAAACTTGCAATTTCACCATTTCCAACTAAAACTAAGTTCAGAAAAACCATTAACCACTTTAATACATCCCATATTTCTTGTTATTTTACAACAAGTCCTTGTAATTTTATCACTTTAACATTTTAGTCCTTTAACATTAAAATTACTAAAAATTACTTTACAACATAGTCTTATTTAAAAATCAAGTTTAATAATCTATCTTAAAAATTCAAAAACATACTAAAGTCATTAATTACATAATCCATAACATTTAATAGTTTTACAAATTAGTCCTCAGGTTAGCTAGATCAAGCTAAAACAAGCTAGAAAACATAAAAACTACTAAAATCAGGCAAAAATTTCCTACTAAATAAGAAACCCTAGCTTGGTCGAAACTAGCAAGGCCCTCCCATGGTGTATTCAATTCTTCACCAAGAAGAAGAAAGAAAATTAATGATATTATTCTTTAATCCTTTAATTTTTAACTTACCTTTTAACTATTTACAAAATTAACCTTTTAATATAACTTATAAAATTACTAAATCATGTCCATAGATTTCCCTAATATAAGTATATGGTATAATTACTATCTAAAGAGGGTTTAATTACACAATTAGTCCTTCAATTTTTTAATTTTTTAACTAACCAAGCTTAATTTTAATTTAACCCTAAACTAATTAGGATTTAATAAGCAAATAGGCCAAAAGCTAGTGGATTAATCATAATCACCACCGCTTGGACTTTTCGACCATGGTTTAATCACCACTTTGGTCCCTTTACTATTTTAAATCTATAGTGATTAATTTTTACCTCTTTTACAATTTAATCCTTTTACCTTAATTAAGCAATCAATCATCAGAATTACCGCACCAAACTTCAATTCACTTATAATACGATTCTGTAAATATTTAATAAAAATATTTACAGCCTTAAATTATGAAAATGAGGTCCCAATACCTCATTTTCAAAAACCACTTGACTTTTGGACTGAACCACTTATACTTATCTATTCGTTCAATTTATAAAAGTTATTAAGCCAGAATTTAATATAATATTGTAATTGACTCATAAATATTAAATAACAACACGGACTTACTCGTCAGATTTGTTGTCCCAAAACCACTATTTTTTATACCACTAAAAAATAGGTTGTTACAGTATCTATTACAATTAACCACAGTATCATATAAAATCAATCAATTCATACTGAATGTCACATCAAACTATCGAATGTCAATGACATCAGATCGGAAAGAATATCACAACCATGAATTCTCAGTGAAATATATTATTAGTACAAACATATTGATCTAACATATTTTTTATTCTAATATCATAATCAAACTGAAACACCCCTAACCCATATTCGTCCCCGGAACAAGGTTACGGAGCATTATCGGATAAACGGAATAGTAAACCATTCACATCATACATTAATATAAGCATAATCAAATTTCAATCAAATACAAACGGCCCTTAATCGAGCCCTCGAGGCACTAAAAGTACTATAGAACTAATCCGGGACTAAATCGAAAACATTTGGAAATTTTAGGAAAAAAAGTTGAAAAATTTAGACTATAGGGGTCACACGACCGTGTGGCCAGGCCATGTGACTCACACGACTAAGACACACGATCATGTCCCAGCCCGTGTTCGTACCTGTGTAACTCACTAACTTGGGCTACACGCCCATGTGCCTGGCGTGTACCCTTCGAAATGACCTCACACCCTCGTGTGTCAAGCCGTGTAACTGTCTGACTTATATGCCTTGAACCTATAAGGGACACACGGTCGTGTGTCACACACACCCGTGTATCAAGCCGTTTGGCCCTAAAATAAACCTTAAAACACAAGTTTACCATTTCAAGTTTGTTGGACCTTAAAAAACTCAAATACCATCCAAAATACCAATTCAAAATTACATTAATCAAGCCAAAAACACATCAAAACCAACCTAATATGTGCCTAACCAATATACCCTCATTGGTACCACAAGTATATACAATTTTACAACAAAATAAATATTGATTCAATTCATCAATTCACTCAAGCAATACCTAATCAAAATACCTATCAAAGGTACCACAATCACAACAATTCAATTATATATATACCATACATACTAGCATATCAATTATACCTCATTCTCATATAATAAGTAAGTTGATTATTTGCACAAAATATCATTCATAACATTTACATAAGTCAAACATTAACTAAAACCGCACAAAAGCCTACACATGCCATATAATCCAAATTAAATGTTTCAAAAACTATCGAGATAAGCTGGGTTGTGTGATGTGAGTGCCGGTCTAACCGTCCAACCTTTCAAGAATCTATAATGACATTAAACAACACAAGTAAGCTTAATGAAGCTTAGTAAGTTTGATGAGTTAAACTATAAATCTTACCGAACTAACTAAAATAATTCAAACAATAATAATCATCCAAGAGAACTCCTTGTCATTCACAACTTCAATCGATAAATTCATCCATGTTTAGATTAATATCAAATAAATAACATATCTTTCAAATTCATTAACAGATTACCTTATTGAAATTTCCCATTCGAAGAACGACTTACGGGTAAGAGTACATCGTCAAAAGAAGCTCATAAGAGCTTGTCCTCCCAAACACGCCAATAGAAGCTCGTGAGAGTTGATCCACCCAAATCACACCAAATAGAAAGTAAAAAGCGAGATTTTGCAACAAATGATGAATCCCGAGTTACTTGGGTAATATGTCGATATCTCCCTCCAATACAATCTCCACTCCAAACTCCCGTCATACATCAAACACGAATGTACTCAAATCTCGCGTTCAATCCAAACTGAGTATTAAATTCGATAATATAATTCCAACAATAATTCATTTCCAAAAATAGAACATATAGAATACAAATCATCACTTTATACAAATGTTAAATTTTAACTGTACGAACTTACCTGGACTGAATTGTAGTCGTTGTAAAGGTACAGGGACTATTTCACTATTTTTCTTTTTCCACGAGTATCAACGGGATTTTGATCTAAAATGTAAAATTCTTCATTTATTAGCATATATTTCAATTCTGAAATATTTTACAATTAATACCCTTTTATTTTGAAAAATTACATAATTACCCCAAACTTTTACCGTTTTTTCAATTTTGTCCTTTAACTCGAATTTCCTCAAATTAACAAATTTTCTCATGTCAATATTTTATCCAAATATTCTATTCCTTCCAACAGCCCTTAATAAACATCAAATTCACTATCCAACCCTAATATTTTGACATTTTCAAAATTTAATCCTAAAAATCAAAATCTAACAAAAATCTCTTTACAAATTCATCAAATAACATAATCAAAGTTCCAAATACATGGTATTCATCAAAAATATTCAATATTCATCAATGGAAACTTCCAAAATTTTTAACAGAATAAAAAATGGTGGTACAAGCTAGCTGGACGTAGTTGCAACGATATCAAAAACATAAAATTACAAGAATCGGCATCAAAATGGACTTATATGCAAGGTTTTTAATGCTAGCAGAAGCTTCTCCTCACCCTAGCTATGGCTTCGGCCATTGAAGAAGAAAATGAAAGTGACTTTTGTTTCTTTCATTAATTAAATTTTTTAACTTAGTTTAATTTACAAATTTGCCATTATAATTACTTTATATTGTCATTTTCCTTTATTTAACCGTCCAACTAAATTCATTTGGGACTAATTGTTATACTGTCCCCTCCTCATATAGTTTATAAACTATTTAATCATTCAATTAAATTAATCACTAACTTTTCACCTTTTTCAATTTAGTTCTTTTTCTTTAATTAATTATCTAAACGTTAATATTTCTAAACCAAATTTTAATACGAATCTAATGACTCTATAAATATTATAAAAATAATATTTTCGAGTCAATACAATAGAAATTTGTGGTCCTGAAACTACTATTCCGTCACCACTGAAAACAAGGCTATTACACAAACAACTCTACTGGCATAATCTCTTCAATTATTAAAACAATTCAAAAGTAAGAATGCATTACTCCAGAATTAATCACGATCTGTATAAAAATAGTAGATAAAGAAAATGTACCCATAATATCATCAAGAATAGTGGCCTATTCTGACTTGATTAGTATAAACTCGGGAAGGTGCACAAGTCTCAGGTCTTATTGATGTATCTCTGGTCTCACCTAGACTGGTAGTAGCATTATCACCAATTTCTAGTCTTCTACTCTTTTGTGGAGTTTATATTGATTTAATAATCTGATATCTGATAACATTTGGCTTCTTCAATCAATCATGCACATAATGTTCAGTAGAGCTACATCAAAAGCAAGCTACATCAATACACGCTACGTTAACTCCTAGGATCAACTAAATTGTAATTCTGATACCACTAAATGTAATACCCAATACCTGATCTAGTTGCCAGACCCGAGCTACTGGATGCAACAAAATAATCACATACGTTATTAGTAATATTCAATATATAAATAAATACAAGTCAAATCTAATGATTAACGCGCATTTCAAACAAATTCAAGTCTTAAACGAGCTTACAAAAGCTCTTAAACCAGCTTGGAACCAATCAGGATCAGTTTGAAACTTTTAAAAAAATATAGATAAAAAGGAAAAACAAGGGGCACATGGCCTTGTGGTCAGGCCATGTGACACATTAAAGTCATGGGTGCTATATCACATAGCCGTGTCTCTAAACTATGTAACAGAATGATTCTGTCTAATCCAAGGTCACATGGTCATGTCGCCAAGCCGTGTAAATAACTGTGTTTACGTGAAACTAAAACCATCTTGAACCAATAGAGAACACAGTCGTGTCACCTACCCATGTGTGCCACAAGGTCGTGTGGTAGAACGTGTGCAGCATATATGAACCTTTTATGCAAGGAACATACCAATCCACAAGGTAACCTAAAATGCCATTCATACCATTCAAACCTAATTCAAAACATACACATTTCAAAGCTAAAACATACATTTATATAACCATATAAACATTCAACCAATATACCCTCATTGGCACCGACATATATTCAAACTCAAATCAAATACAATTCATACCAAAGATTTTAACCATTTCATGCCACAATCTAATTCACATGCGTAATACAATTCAAAACTTTTCCATATAAAATATCAAACTTGACATCAAGCCATACATCATATAAAAATATACTCCATAAACTTACATACGAACATAAACATACAAAAACATATACATTCACTTAAACTAGTCTAACCATCCTTTGTATATGCCACAAGTAACCAAGTTGAAACCTTAAAAGTTTACCAAATAGAGAGACGGTAAGTGTGTGCTTCTAGTTGATCCGATTGACACGTTCTGGATGTCCAAAATCTACATAAAAATAGTAACACGAGTAAGTACTTAAAATACTTAGTAAGCTCATAGAATATAAATGATTAATACCTCAATTACTAATCACACACACAATTCATTATGCGAAGTAGTCATCCCTATCAAGGCACAAAGAAAAATCATCATAGACTTAAGGTTTTGAGATCAAACCATACATATAACCTCAATAGTTTATATTTCCATCATAATATAACTTGTATCAACTATCCATATCATGAAAATTCATTTTTTCCAAAAACAACCTCATACCGTCATATTTCCATTGTTAAAATTCCACCGGATGAAACTTCGTAAAAGAAATCCATCACAGGTGAAAGTAACAGTGTCTAGTTACCCGTTTGGGTTAAACCTACACAAATAATGAATAATAATGTATGGTTACCTGTTAGGGTTAAACCTACATGATAAATAGATTGATCAAGGCTTATTTTACATGTATTCTCTAGTACACAACACATGCTGGAGCTCAGATCCTTCGGGCTTTAACGCATAACCTCGTATATGAGACTTTTACTAAGTTCATTAGGATTTAACCACAATTCATAATCAACAACAAACCATTATTTCATAATTAATTATAACACATAAGAATTAGGAATTTAGTTATATTGTATGAACTTACCTGACAAAACAGCAACGCTTTAGATAACAGGGTCTATTCGAAAATTTTCTCTTTTTCGTGTAAATCCTCCGGTTGCTGTAATTCTTGATCTAAATCATAATTTGTCTCAATTATCCATTCCAAATATCACTTAAAAACATATTAAAGTTATATAGCATCTCAATTTCATCTATGCAATAATTCTTCCAATTTTTTATTTATTTTAATTTAGTCCATAGAATAGAAAATGCCATAACTCACGAATTTGAGCTTCGATTTCGAAATTGATCTTAATTCCATCCCTCTATAGTCCATTAGAACCTATATTTACAAAATTTTTATGCTAATTTCAAATTTATTACATTTTAGTCCCTAAGTTCTAAACTAGCAACTAGCAACTTTTACTTTACAAACTAGTCCATTAACATATCTATGCTTTAAAACTAACCAAATAACCACAAAATCTTCAAGAATACATCAATGAAATCTTTAGAAATCTTTAACAGTTTGGAAAATGGAGATACGGATTAACTGAACCTAATTGCAATGATATTTAAAATATAAAAAATTACAAGAAGCGAGCTTGAAATCACTTACCAATTGAGAGATTTAAGCTTGGATGTGACCGAGGGTTTTCTCCCTTCTTAATTTTTGCCTTTGGGAAGAAAAATACGAAAATAATGTTTGTTTTCTTTTAATTTTAACTTATATACTACGATTAACTTATTATTTAATTATAATTAGTTTAATTAATCATTAATTTATTAACATTAACTTTAAATAACACTTTTGGTGGATGATAGTTGGCTATTGGCTATCACCACCATTTGACCATTTACCAATGGTTTAATTATTCATTTGGTCCTCCAATTAATTAAGATTTCATAGTGATTAACTTTTACAATTTTTACAATTTAGTCCTTACACCTTAATTAGTCACTAATTCAGCAAAATTACCTATCCACAATTTAATTCACCCATTTAATCACTATATAAATATTTAATTAAAACATTTTCAAGCTTGGTTTATGAGGTCCCGATACCTCATTTTTTGACATCATTAACTTTTGATACACACCACTTCTACCTTGACAATTGACCAATTAATAAAATCTATCAAATCATGATTCACTATTATATTATATTTAACTCATAAATATTAATTAAATGGATCTATGAACCCTCTAGTCGAAATTGTGGCCCTGAAGCCACTATTTTCGATAACACTGAAAAACAGGTTGTTACATGTAATTTTGGTAATTTGGCCTATAATGCTTTTATGGTTGAATTTCATCTCTTGATTACTAGTTAATATTGCTTGATTATGTGATTTTGAATGTGAAAATTGGTTGGTTTGGTAATGATCTATTGAAGGTTATAATTTGGTAATGTTTAAACATTTTTAGATAGGTTAATTGGATGAATATGTTTTTTGGTAAGTTTTAAGTAGGTTTAAGTTCATTTGGTTAAGGAATTGAACACTTAGAAGTGTAGGATTGACCATTTGGTCACTGAGTTTCAAGACAGAAAGCAAATGTCTCAAGACTACTAGAACAAATTTCATTTAAATTTTGCATTCAAGAGCCTAAGGTCTCTAGACATATTTGCATAGTCTCGAGACAAGTGGCCTTTGTCTTGGGACAGAAGAGCATCGAATCTAAGTAGGTTTTGCCTTGCTCTAGGTCTCAAGACAAAAACCCTTTGTCTCGAGACATTCAAACATCGAAGCAAAAATAAGAAAACAAGGGAGCTTGGTCTCGAGACCTAGTGTTAAGACATAAAGGACCATGCCTCGAGATATAATCTCTAATGTCTCGAGACAAATTAAATTCGAAGCTATAATGCCTAAACTAAACTGAGGCCTATCTTGATACAAGAATTCCCTTATCTCAGGACAAAACATTGAGATTTGATTGTTGAGTTTGGATTCGAATCCTAACTCTAAATTTGACCTTTTCTAACTCATATAATGATGAATTTGAAACTTAGACATTATGGATGTATAATTGTGAATATGATTGATGATTAAATTAGTTTGAATGATAATTATGAATTAAGTTTTACAATTATGTATGAGATAGCTTGAGTTACTTCAGCAACATAAGGTGACATCACGTATTTAGATCCAACGACCAAGTCGAGTATGGGGTATTTCACTAGTGGCTTAAATAAAAACTTTTGAATAGTTTCGTGACTTAAGTAGAAACTTTTGAATAATTCAATAACCATTTTGTAAATCTTTGAAGTTGAGTTACCAAAACCTAAACTTATTAATAGTTTAGTGGCCTTGGGTGGAGTTTACATTAATGGCTAACGCCTAAGTGAATGGTGATGATACATCCCCATTTCCACATTTAGTTAGGTTGGTTGCTTTTTGGGGACTAGGTTGTTGAAAATGTTTTTTCTTGGTTGTTTTCATATTTGTATAGTATTATGGACTAGACCTGTCCATGGGCCGGGTGGCCCGGCCCGGCCCAATGGCC
>JABFAF010277564.1:0-20588 GCA_013677275.1 Gossypium schwendimanii
GGAGTGTAGGGATGGGTGGGTTGATTATATCCCCACATGGAGTGTAGGGTTGGACAGAAATGGTGTGTAGAGGCTGGTTGGCTAGGATTTTGCTATTGCATAACTGTTACTGCTACTAATATCGTGATGGGCTAAGGCCCTACTGCATTCTTGATATTGTACTGAGATGGGCTAAGGCCCAAACTGTCACTGATACTGAAAAGGGCTTAGGCCCAGGATTGTTCAACTATGCACTATGAATACTGATTGTTTGTTTGTTTCTGCGGGATTACACACTGAGTTTACGTAAACTCACCCTTTTTGTTTAATGTGGACAGGTAATCCCCAGACTTAGATGGGTCGGTGCGACGGAGGACTCAGCGGTGACCACAGTAATTTTTGGACTTCATGGTTTTCAATTTACGATTTATTATTTGATTATTATTGATTATTTGGGTTGTAAATTTAGGACCCTTTGAGACTTTGGTTTTAAATTTTGGGTTTTTATTTATTTATTTTACTTTATGGATTTATACCTGCTGGTTGTAGGAAATTCGGTTTTCGAAAAGTTAAAATATTTTCTAAACGTATGATCACTTAGACTGTTTTATTAAAGCTTCTACAATGAGGTAGTTTCAAAACAAATGTTTTAAATGAATAAAAATGACTTCCTAAGTTCTAACAAAGGTTTAATAAAGATAATAACATAGAATGTTTTCATCGTAACAACGAGGTTTCAGAAACACTATCGTGTGACATTGCCAGATACGACCATAATGTCTAGGCTGAGTTTGGGGTGTTACAACACTAGTGGAAGTATGAATCTTTGGTGTGTCTTGAAGGTTGTGTCGCAACATCCTTCGCAGATTGCTCCTTAAGTATTATTTTTATTGTTTTGCGACATCCATGCTTCGTGTTGCAACATTGCGAGTAGTCCACTATCTTTTTGCCTTTGAATGATGTATTGAACGCTAACCGAATATATTAGTCTACCTTTAGGCCTACCTTAGCCCACAAGGTCATAAAAATTACATAAATTGCTCATTTTATTACCTCAATGCTGAAAGTAAAAACTAAATAAAAATATAACAAAATTGCTTTCCTGAGAGCTTATTAAGTACAGAAAGTAGTTTAATATCCTACAACAAATTACGATAGATCAATTACATAATTGATTATCATCCTGGAAAAGTGAATGTTGTGTCTGATGCCTTAAGTCAAAAGCCAACTTTTTAATTGAGAGCCATGTTCACTCAACTGAGTATTAGTGATGATGACAACTTGTTAGCTGAACTGAAAATAAAGCCTATGTTGATTGATTAGATTAGAGAGGCACAATCCGTGGATGATAAGCTAGTGGAAAAAAGGAAACTTGCTCACCGTGGCGATAATAAGAATTATAGCATTGATATGAATAATTGTCTCCAATTTCAGAATCAAATCTATGTACCTGACGATACTAAACTAAAGAAATTGATTATGAGTGAAGGTCACGATGGTTATTTTGCTATGCATCTTGGTGGTGGTGGTGCAAAAATGTATCATGACTTACGAGAATCATATTGGTGGCCAAGGATGAAAAAGGAAGTCATGTTCCCAAATACTTGACTTGCCAATGAGTAAAAGTTGAGTGTCAAGTTTCCACTAGGTTGCTTCAACTAATTTCGCTTCCTGAGTGGAAACGAAAATGAATTGCAATGGATTTTGTCGTTGGCTTGCCAACTTCAGCAACCAAAAGAAATGCTATCTGGGTGATAGTGGGCCAATTAACAAAATCTTCTCATTTTCTGACAATAAGAAAGAATCGGCAACTTTCGAAGCTTGTTGAAGTGTATATTCATGAGATAGTGAAGCTACATGGTGTGCTTGTGTCTTTTATCTGGAATTGAGATCCTCACTTCACTTCGAGATTTTAGAAGCAGTGGCACAAATCTTTAGGTACGAGGTTGAATTTTAGCATTGCTTTTCATCCTCAGTCTGATGTCCAATTAGAACTTGTAATTCAGGTGTTGGAAGATATGCTTCGAGCCAGTGTTATTGAACCTAATGTTAGTTGGGAACGATACTTGCCTTTGGCCAATTTTTCTATAATAATAGTTTTTAATCGAGCATCCAAATGGCTCCATATGAAGCTCTTTATGGTCGACGGTGTAGAACACATTTGTGTTGGTCATATTTGAGAAAGAGAAAGATGATGAGACTGGAATTGATGCAAGAAATAGAAAGGGTAAAATTGATAAAAAGCTATATTAAAAGCAGCCTCTGATAGGCAAAAGTCAAATCCTAATTTGAAATGGAAGGAAATTGAATATATTGTAGATGATAAGGTATTATTGAAAGTTTCTCTATGGAAGGAAATTTTGCAGTTTGGTCGATAAAGGACGTTAAGTCCAAAATATATTGAGTCGTGTGAGATCATTGAGAAAGTAGGGTCAGTTGCCTACCGTTTAGCCCTGCCATTAGATTTGCAAAAGATACATAACGTATTTCATGTGTCAATACATCAACGGTATCAATAAAATCCTTCCCATGTGATTCTTGTGGAAGTAATTGGGGTGCAACATGATTTATAGTACAAGGAAGAGCTAGTAGAAATCTTGGCTTATAAAGTAAAAAAGTTGAGAAACAAGCGAGTCCATTGGTGAAAGTCCCATGGCACAGTCATGGTGTAGAAGAAGCTACCTAGGAAACATAAGAGATGACGAGATCTCAGTATCCCCACCTCTTTTCAAGTAAATTTCAAGGAAGAAATTTCTTAAGGGGGAGAATTTTAACAACTCGAATTCCAGTGGTGCTAGAAAACGCTATTGCAAAACCCCCCTTTTGTAAGCTGAGTTCGTAAATATAAAATAGGAATATTTATAGGGTTAATATGAGAATATAATAAAGATCATTTAAGTAATTTAACCAAAAAATTGTTAATTAAAGCTAATGGACTAAATTGTAAAAGTTCAATCGCTATTGAGTTTTAATTTAGAAAAGGCTTAGGGTCTTAAATAGAAACTATCCAAAGGACCAAAATGGTTATTTAACCATTTTTTATTGCGAGTTAGTGGATGATGATGATTATCCCCACTTAGTTTATATTAATAGTTAAATTAATATAATAAAACCTAATTAATCTAATTAACCAAGATTAATCGTAGTATATATAACATTGTAGTAGAAAGAGATGATATTATCATCTTCTTCCATCATCCAAAGAGACAAAAGAAGATAAAAAAAAATCCATTTTTGGAGCTTAACATTCAACCAAGCAAAATTGTAACATAAAAAAGCCTTTTTCATGTCATTTTTATAGATTTATGATCATAGGAGCTCGGTTTAGCTAACTCATTTATCAATTTCTTAAGTTCTTGAGTTTTTAGTAAGTTTCCATTGTAGGGGAATTGATGAATTAGGCTTGAAATTGATAGATATTAAGCTGAAATCAATATAATGACTAAATTGTAAAGTTAATTAGTTTTATCTAATAACATTAAAACTTTAGGGACTAAATTGAATAGATGGAAAACATGTCATGAAATTATGTTGTAAATAGGAATTATAGGGTCCCTAATGAAAGAATGTGGAATCAAATTTTGATCCGAAGCTAGATATCGAAAAATATGCATATCCCGAGTATTGGGACTAAACTAAATAAAATGCAAAATATGAGTGGTTGTGTATTTGATTGTGAATTGGATGAAATCTAATATTATTTTATTTATTGAATTACTGAATGTAGCTAAAGGCGACATCAGGCCATCACCAGAGAAAAGAAAAGCGAGAGTCACCGACGAGTGACGAGAGAATTCGGTTTGTACTTTTATGATTTCAAATCATTGTACATATATATACATTTATATGTTGATTTGATGAATAACTATCGAAGTAAGCTTATATTTTCGTATAAAATGATTCATATTAAATTATATTGAATGTCGAGAAAATAGACTGAATTGAATTGTAACAACCTATACTTGACTCAATTGCCTAGTCCGGGTAATGGATGTCACTTCAACCCGCACAACTCATCGTCTTTTCTATTCTAATTCAATTTTTATTGTAAGGAAACTTAAACTTCAATTTTCCTTGCTACTATTAATATTCATGTTGCTAGTTCTAATCGCGTACAACCAATCTCCTTTAATGATCCGACAATTGTTTGAAAGTTTACAATTTGGCCTCATAATTACAAGCTCAATTAACTTCATTCCTGAGGCATGGCCTCTGTGGGTGCCCCTCTATATATACATGAACAGCTACTTTGCACCACCAACTAAGGTGGGGTCTGGCTGGACCCTTTTTGATTTTCGTGTCTTTAGCTAACCTGTATTCAAGCAAAAATTTTATAAGTTCGAGAGAACTTAGTGAGATTTTCTCATTCATAATTGTTAAAAACTATTTTAATTCTAAGAAAAAGAGGTTATGTGCATAGAGTTAAACCCTCTGGATTCTGTGGGGAAAAATTTTGCGAACTTTATTGGCGAAGCCATTGTTCCCATTCCTCTAAACCAGAAGTTGGTGGTATAATTCCCAACCTGATTACAACCATAATCTCTTCAAGGTCTTAACCCTACTGTTCCTTAATCCCACTTCCATTATATCCATTATTCACTAGTGCAATCAAGAGATGTCTAAAGGTGGTTGTACCATTAATCACCCTGACTGTGGTTCCTTAACCCAAATCCTTACCCTGAATAAGGTCTTGAACTTGTGCCCATAGTACATATTCTTCAATCCCTTAATATTAGATACTTCCAATAAATAGGTAGTTCTCAATGAACTTTCCCTTACTCAGGTATCTGTTGACAATTTCCACCCCTGGTAGACTTACCAATGCTTCATGACCCTGACGAATTTCTGCCTCTTACTATTATCTTGCAGACTTTATTGATCATTCATTCGTAACCTGACATTTCTTCCCATTAGTATCTTTTGTGACTACCCATTCATTCAGCTACCCTTTTTGTGGATTTCCAATTTAATATTGTATTCTATAATAAACTATTCTATATTTGCTTAACAATAACGGATTTGCAACTCTTCTGGTGGACTCTTCTTGGCAACACCATCATTACTGTCTGGACCATGAAATCTCTCCTTCCTATTACACAACCAAGTTAAACACTTCCTAGGCTCCATTTTATCCTATGACTTGTCACACAAGTCTCTCTACAACTTCTTCATTATAATTTGGCGATCTTCTGGTTTACTGATCTGCAAACTTAACATGCTGCCATATTTGAGCTATGGTCTTATATATGTACCCCTGGCTTGATGTTATGACAGACTACCTCTTATTTACTAACCCGGTGGACTATCCCATTTTTACTATCCCGACAGACCACCCATGTTGTTGTAGCCAAGCTATGGTCTTACACATGTAACCCCATATTTAATGTCCTAGAATACTCCATTGGTTGTCATATCCAAACTATGTTCTTACATCTTATGACCTCTTTTGAGGTGTCGTCCCATAGGACCTATATACCATCATCATGGTGTCGCCCCATAGAGCCTGTAGATTACCGTTACGGTGTTGCTCTATTCAGCTTGTCTCACCGCTAGAGCCTCATTCAGCTTGGTCGCTAAGCATGAAACCCACATAAATTGGTTAAAACAAATTTTTTCAAGCTTAATACCCATAATCAAGTTTATAGAAACTTATCAGGAGCCCTTACTTTCCCATTCCTCGAAACCTCAAGTACAAGAGGATAAGAAACCATACCTGTTACTGGTTCGCGACAGAATGTGCAAGTGTACACAATCGTTATTAAGTAATAAGTAAGTAAAAAAGTCATCGTCTCCATAGAGACTGTGTTTAAATCAATAATTGTAAAATTACTATTCACAAGTTAATTAAGAAAAACACAATATTTTCAAGTGATGGATTAATTTAATTTAATTAACTAAATGCAAATGAATTAACCTAAATGCAATGATTGAAATAAAATGCAAGGTGATGGTTTAGTAGCAATTTCACAAGTTTAACAACATTAACATGAATAAGCTAGAATAATTACAACACTTGACTTAATTCATTCTCAACATGTTTAACAATGTGTCAAAAAAAATTCCTTAGCAACTCAATCATTCATTAACTTGAAATCTCATATAAGTTATTTCAAAATCTTATACTTAGTAAAACATGTATATTTCTATGTCCATATTTAACTAAGGATTCCTTAGAATTTATGTGAAGTAACAGGGACAGATCAGGTTTGAAACAATTTAATCGGACAAACCTAAATTTATGCAAGGTAATAGTGCTCTCCTAAGTTATTACAAACCTTTAATTTAATCGAATCAGAATCTAAATTAAGCAAGCACATTCCAATTATAGGGGCTGATTTGTGATTTTTTTTCACAAGTGTGAGGGTCTTCAATTTAATTATCCCAAAGCTAATTTGGGTTGCTCTTGACGGCTTGCTGAATTTGGGTTTCTCTTCCCCTTGTTGGACGATTTTGGTGACCCAAGTAAGAAGCAATTTAATTCTCTTCAGCAACCATCTTTAAGCTGGGTCAAAGCAATATTTCTAAGCCCAATTCATCCTCTAGCCATCCACATGAAGTGGGGTTTTTTGCATCACATGCAAATGTGGTTTTATTGACTCTGACATGAATTATTTTGTGGTTCAACTGCAGCAAATTGAGTAAAAATTAACATGTAGCGTAAAATAGAAAAATTATGTAAAATTAATACTAAATTACATAAAATTGCATACTTTACTAAAATTATGTTTAATGTCTAAATATGAACTAAAATCACTCAATTAGCTGTCCATATACTCAAAATTTGCATAGATTATAAGTAAAAAGGTGCTTGAAAAACCTATATATTTTAGACATATCATACCCCCAAACTTAATCCATTGCTCGACCCAAGTAATGTTTCATGCAAAGCAAAAATTAGGGCAATCTTACACAATATTTACAAAGGATCAACTTTTCACATAATCATGCAGCAACAAATTTATGTTCACAATCTCTCCTTACTAATAAATTGTTCATATGCAAATATTATTTCAAAATCTTTTGTTAAGTAAAAGAAAATGCTATCATTAGTCATAATTTGCATGCATTCCAAAGTCATATATAAAATTCACCATTCAACAAAATTTCCTTATCTAGTTAGACAAAACAATTCTAAGGTTTAATTATTTGTTTTCATATGTTACACTTAGTAATTTCTCTCCATTAATGTAGTCGGAATAATTATGAAAATCAATAGGTCTTTTATAAGGTTGTAATGGGGCTAGTCTCAAGGTAGGGATAAAGAGAAATGATTTTTAGGTTAAATCATCTTAACCCTAAATTTGTCTCGGATCTTTTTGGGGTACAGTCTTCCTCCTAATGGGTTTTAACACCCCAAAACTTAATTTGAAACTTATGCTCAACAATATATCCTGACACTTAAGTAGAGATTTTTTTTTTGGACATGTACATCATTCTAATTTTTTCCCTAAATTTTACTAACCCAGACAAGTATAGTTAAGAGTGGTGCAAAATAGGATAAAAATTTAAAAGATGATAATATGGTAGCTTATTATGTAGGTAAATAACAATAAAATAGGCTATATGGCTTAAACTAAGGTTTCAAGGGTTGAATTCATATGGTAGGCTTGAAAGGCTCAAACGATCCAAAGAAATTATGCCTAAATCATATTTAGATTCTTATGCCTCCTAGGATTTCGCCTCAAGAAAGTTACTAATACAATTCTAAAGACTTAAACCTTCATGTATGTCTAATTCTAAGGAAATTAAATTTTCATGGCAAAGACTATATAAATCTAATGAAAAATGCAAGCATACCATAACTAAGCTAACATTTAACAAGAACTTAAATAAAATCAGAAATTATACTAGCATATGGGCTAACTTATTATCAAAATTTGTTTCTAAGCATCACTTTAATTCAGCATACTTATATGTGAAAATTGAAAAATTTTAAAAATCGTACAAGATTGGCCCTTACCCCTTTAAAAAGAAGCAATGTCCTCATTGTAAAAAACAAAAAACAAAGTAGTGAATGAAAACTATACACTAGGTAAGACTCAAAAAAGAGAGGTAAATCATGAAAACTGCTTAAGTACCAAGTCTTTCTTGAGAAATCCAATCCTTAGACATGTACATTCACATTGCCACACTAATATATTTCTTTACTAGAGAACAAAAATTAATGGAAGAGCATTGGCTTAGTTTATTCATAAATTGCAAATTATTCAACTTTATTGTGCATAAAATAAAATATTCCTAAATTCAATAAATGCCTTAAAAGAAATACTAAAAAGAAATCCCCCCCTTTTGTTCGTTAGTATCATCCCCTTATTTTCTTGCTCATTTGCCTTCTCGTTCTTGCTTATGTTCACGTCTTCTTCTTGCCATGACTTGAAGATATGATCTGGGAACTCAGGAATAAAACTATTAGAGGTATTCTTAAAAATATTCCTTATGGAATCATCTCTAATTTTTGCACATTTCCAATAAGCCTATTGTTGGTTATAAATAAATTTCCACATATCCATCATAGTTGAAAATTCAAACTTATTCATAGTGTTTGAAGAAGTGGTCATCGGAATAGTCAACTCAAGATTAACACTTGGCTCAACTGATTCAGCAATATTTGGTTCCACTCTAGGTTCATGGTTGTTTGGTTCTCCTTCAGATTCTACTTCTTCTGTTTCATTTACTGAGTTAGCTTTTGGTTCAAATTTGGTTGACGACTAATCAGATTCTAGTTCATTCAGCTTGATCTAGTTCAACTATTCAACATTCTCCACTAACCTTTCAAGATCATGTTGTGTTATGCAACCTTGAACATAACGACCCTTCAGGTTTGCTTTTGATTTAACTTGGGCTCTCAAGCAAAGTGAAGTAATCAATGATGGAAAATAATCACTTCTTGCCTTTTTCCTCGCACAATCTTGTATTTCCTTGAGAATAATTTTCCCAACATTGATAGACTTCTCTATTATAACTGAATATAAAAAAAGCATTCATTCCATCGAGATGGTGTAACTATGTGAGATAGGCATGAAGCTATATCAAACAAAGTAGAACCATACCTTTTCCACCGGTTTTAAGTACTCCTTTAAGCAAGAATGACTGTTGCCTTTTCTTATAATCCATTGGGATCTCAGATTTGTAACAATGTTAAGTACTTGTTGAAGAGAATCTCAATTGATATTTGTCATCATGACAGAGTATTCATTTTATTTAACATTAGGTAAGTTAAACAAATCATTAATACACTTAGAAGTAAGGGGTACCTTCTTTTTACGAACAAAAATTTCAGAAGCATCTGGCGCGGTTAAATTGTCTTAGAATTCTCGTACTAATCCCTTTTTAGGCAGTGATCATATGATACAAAATTGATTCCAATTTAAAGCCTCAATTGTTTCTCGAATTGACAAAGGCACAATCATCTTGTCATTACTATCCAACTTGAAACATTTTTCCAACATTATGGGTTGATTTTTTTTTTTTTGAAGATGGAATCAAATCTTTCCCTTGCTTCCTCATCTTGAATCACAATTGGATTTTTGGCAGAAGTCTTTGAGGATCTAGTTCTTTTTCAAGACATCAAAACTTTTCCTGAAAGAAAAGAAAAATTTAGCTTTTGAGGTGTTAATTCTTTGTGGCATCAAAGGATGTGAAAGCTGAGGAAAACTTTCGCTAGGGATGGGGTAGGCTGTTACGACATTAGGGATTTTGCGGCGGCAAAAGGTTGTGGCAGCAAAAGGGAAAGAGTTTGATGCGGTGAGGGGAAGGTGCGACAATAGGAAAGAAGAAAAGAAAATTTAAAGGAAATTTTGGAGGTTAGAAGCAGATGGCAAGGAGAAAAAATATTAAGGCTAGGGTTTAAGGTTATTTGTTTTTAGGTATGGGGAATATGATGGTAGCAAGGGGTTTATATAGTAGTAAAATAGGGCAAGTTTTTTGCAAATTTTTAGCTAAAGTACATGCTTGGGTGGCAAGACATGGAGGGAAAAGAGATGTGGCTGAAATTTTAGGGTTTTGGGGGTTCTTATAGATGGCACGTATTTTGGGTTTCCTCCTCATCTGGGCCTCTAGCCCAAACTGCAAAATTGTTATTACTTGTACTAAAAACTTAAAGTATAACAAAAACAGATTGATTAGTACTTGGGCCAACTTGACCCTTTTATTGAGCATAAAATAATAAAATTAAAGTTGAAAATAAAAATTAAATAAAAAAAATCCTTTTAGGTTATATAGAAAATGTCTTCTCGAAAAATTACGTCAAATTAAATTCCCAAGAAAGGTTGGAGGGGTCACAAATGGTCTCACTTAAGTTTCAATCGCCTTAGACAAAATTAATTTAATGTATTAATTCAAGAAAAAAGAATTTCTAAATATGCCATTTATTCAAATGAATTACATAAAAAATCAAGGGTCTATTAAATTGAACGAATTTTTAATTCGCTCAACTTCACCATCCCAATAGTGCTTAAGACGTTGGTCATTAACTTTAAATATACCTCCATTTTTATTGTGTAGTTCCACCACCCCATATGGATAGACTTTTTGAATGGTGTAAGGTTCATTCTATCAGGATTTGAGCTTCCTAGGGAATAACTTTAGCCTTGAATTGAATAACAAGACTCTTTTACCTTCTCTGAATTCTCAAGGTTATAGACGTTTGTCATGCCATCTCTTAGTCTTTTCTTTGTACATCTTGACATTCTTGTAGGAAAACAACCTTAATTCCTTCAACTCATCAAGCTATAACATTCTTCCCTCACCGACTTGCTTTAGATCCAAATTTAATTGTTTCAAAGCCCAATGAGCTTTATTTTCCAACTCAAGCGGCAAATGACATGCCTTTCCAAAGTCTAACCGATAAGGAGTCATTCCTAACCGTGTATTGAAAGTTGTTCAATAGACCCATAGAGCATCATCGAGCCTCCGGGATGAATCTCTTTTATTAGGTTGCACCACCTTCTCAAGGATTCCTTTGATATCAAGGTTTGCAAGCTCAACTTGCCCATTCATTTTTGGATGATAGGAAATTGCTACTTTGTGTTTCTACTTGTTAACTTAAGCCATTTATTTACAAAGTGAGATCCTTCATCGCTAATTACAGCTCTCGAAGTCCCAAACAATGAAAATACATGTTTATGTAGGAATCTCATACCTACATTAGCATCATTTGTTGGGTATGCCTCGACTTCCTCCCACCTGGATACATAATCAATGACCACTAGGATATACTTGTTACCATAAGAAGAAGGAAATGAGCCTATAAAATCAATGCCCCAAACATCAAATAATTCTATCTTTAAGATGTTTGTAAAGGGCATCTCGTTCCTCCTTGATATGTTTCCAGTCCTTTGGCATTGATCGCAATTTTTCACATATACGTATTCATCCTTAAACAATGTTGGCCAAAAAAATATAGCTTGTAAGATCTTTACTGCAATTTGGGAACCACCAAAATGTCCCCCACTTGGAGATGAGTGGCAGTGGTATAGGATCTCATCAATCTCACTTCCAACTCCACACTTTCGGATTATATTATCTGCACATTGTTTAAACAGAAACAACCCCTCCCAAAAATAATACCTACTATCATGAAGGAATTTCTTCCTTTGTTGGTATGTCATTCCAAGAGGCATTATTCCACATGCTAAATAATTTTTAAAATTTGCAAACCAATGAGTTTCATGGATTTGACTTACCTCGAAGATATGCTCATCTAGAAAATTTTCATTAATTGGAACAAGTGAATGAATTACCTCATTTTGTTCCAACCTCAACAGATGATTAACTACTTGATTTTCAACTCCTTTTCTGTCTAAGATTTCAAGGTCAAATTCTTGGAGTAAAAGTATTCACTGAATCAACCTCAGTTTAGCATCTTTCTTTGTGAGTAAGTATTTGATAGTCGAATGATTAGTAAAGACTGTGACTTTCGTACCTATAAGATATGAATGAAACTTGTCAAAAGAAAAAACTATAACAAAGAGTTCTTTTTCAATTACCGTGAAATTAAGTTAGGCTTCTGCCAAATTTCTACTCGTATAGTAGATCGAATGGAACACTTTGTTTCCTTTTTGACCCATCATAGCTCCCACAGTAAAATCACTAGCGTCACACATCAACTTAAAAGGAGAGTTCCAATTTGGTGTAACGATTATTGGGGTTGAGATAAACTGATATTTCCATTCCTTAAATGCTTCCAAGCATGCTTTGTTAACCTCAAAAATGGTGTCATTTTCTAATAAAGTACACAAAGGTTTGGAAATTTTTGAAAAATCTTAGGTAAACTTTCCGTAAAAACTGGCATGGCCTAAGAAACTTGTTACTTTTTTCATAATGATTGGAGGTGGTAAGTTTTCAATTACATCCACCTTTGTTTTATCAACTTCAATCCCTCTTCTGGAAATTTTGTGTTCTAAGACAATTCCCTACTTAACCATAAAATGACATTTCTCTCAGTTAAGGACAAGATTTGTCTCTTCACATCTCTTAAGTACCTTAGCCAAATTACTCAAACAAACATCATTTGAATTACCAAAAATAGAAAAATAATCCTTGAATACCTCAACAAAATTTTTGACTATATTAGTAAATATTGTCATCATACATCGTTCAAATGTTGCAGGTGCATTACATAAACCAAAAGGCATTCGCCTAAATGCAAACTTACCATATGGGAAAGTAAAAACATTTTTGTGCTGGTCTCCTAGGCTATAAGTATTTGGTTATATCTTGAATATCCATCTAACAAATAGAAATATTTGTTACTTGTCAGTCGGTCCAACATCTGATTCATAAAAGGCAGCAAAAAATGATCCTTCCAAGTGACCTTGTTCAATTTTTTATAATTGATACAGATTCTCCAATCCGTGACCGTCCTCATCAGGATTAACTCATTACGTTCATTCTCTACAATCGTGATTCCACCTTTCTTTAGTACACACTGTACCAAACTTACCGATGAACTATTTGAGATGGGGTAGATAATTCTAACATCTAACCATTTGATAACTTCCTTTCGAACTAGCTCTTTCATAATAGGATTAAGTCTCCTTTGCCCATCAATTCTAGCTCACTCACCCTCCTCTAAGATAATCTTGTGCATAGAAAAAGAAGGGCTTATTTCTTGAATATCAACTATGGTCCAGCCGATCGCCTTTTAAATTTCTTTAAAACTTTGATCAATTGCTCCTCTTGGCGTTCTGTTAGTTCTGTTGAAATAATCATAGGCAAAGTAGAACAGTTACCCAAATAAACATATTTCAAATGAGAGGGTAGTACATTTAGTTCAAGTTTCATTGGTTCCTCAATTGGCAACTTCGATTGTGTGTATTCATAAGCTTCCAACTCCAATGGTTCAAACCGTACTGGTTGAACATAGTCCCTCAGATTGGCTTCCATCAAAGCCATATTTTTCTTACCTTGATCATCTTCCAATCGTTCAGCCCATAAGGTGTTTTCCAATGCGTCTTCTACAAAATTACTTTCTCATTCCATAAAAACTAAGGTTTCTAGATCCTCCATTACTGACTATTCCTCCATTTGATCAAGGAATTTCATGGCTTTAAGAACATTAAATGTTACCTAATCATCTTAAACTCTCATTGTGATTTCACCTTTCAGCACATCCATTAATGTTCTCCCCGTTGCAAAGAAAAGTCTTCCCAAGATAATAGGCACTTCCTTATCTGCTTCAAAATCTAAAACAATAAAATCAGCAGGAAAAATAACTGTATATACACATACCAAAATATCCTCGATCTTTCCTTCTGGTATGCCAAAGATCGATCCTCCAATTGGAGTGTCACAATTGTGGGTCTTACTTCACTTATTCCCAACATCTTGAAAATAAACTTCGGCATCAAGTTAATGCTTACTCCTAGATCGCGTAAAGCTTTACCACAGTAAGATTCTCCAATATTACAGGGTGTAATAAAGCTTCTGGGGTCCCTCACTTTTGGAAGTACTTTGTTATGTAGGAACGCACTGCAATCCTTTATTAACGCTACAGTCTCGAACTCACTAAATCTCTTCTTTTTGGACAGAATGTCTTTTATGAACTTGACATAATTGGCCATTTGTTTTAAGGTTTCTAATAATGGGATATTGATGTGAAGCTGCTTTAGAACATCCAAAAACTTCTTGAATTGCACCTCCTACTTCTGTTGCTTGAGTCTTTGTAGATACGGAGGTGATGGAACTTTGTCTTGGATTAGACAATTTTTTTGAGGAATTATATCTGCATCTAAAAAAGGTGTTAGCTTATCAAAATTCAATATTTTACATTTTACCTCATCAGAATTTGCAGAAGCTAGCTCCTCAGGTGTAGGAATTTCAACTCTCGGTTGATTTTCCTTTTCCTTGACAAGTTCTTCTTCGACCTCAACTACCTTAGGTTACAAAGCCTTTCCACTTTGTAAAGCAACTACTTTGCAGTGTTCCTTACCTAAATTCCTTGGATTTTTGTGTCACTCGGTGAGGCTCCTAGTGGTCTATTACAAAGCTCTGTAGCTAACTAACCCATGTGGTTTTCCAAATTTTTCCATGTTGTTGCTTGGCTTTGGATTAAACTGTTATTCTTTGCCATGTATGCCTTCAACAAATCCTCAAAACTATTAGATGATTCAACTTGTGGTGGTTTTTGAACTTGTTGATTGTACCCTAGAGGTTGATTTGATTTATGTTGCATGTAAGTGTTGTTCGGTCCAGCTCCTTGATTATTCCAAGTTTGGATGGTTTCTCCATAAAGGATTATAAAAGTTGGATTGTGGTCCTTGTCCACTTCTATTATGATTTTGATTCTCTACATAATAAACAGACTCAAGATTTGATGGGAAATTCTCAAACGAATGTATGTCCCTACAATATACATAGGAAACATTGTCGAATTGACTCGGTGGTTGAGCTACAACATGATTTAAACCGTTAGTAGCAAACTGTTTTAGCATTGAAGATATAGAAGATACCTGAGCTTAGAGTGAAGTATAATCATCTACTTCATTATAAGACTTCGATAAGAGATTGAACATTCTCTTGATGATTTCATAAGCCTCATTATAAGACTATGATAAGAAAGCACCGTTCGCAGAAACATCTACCACCAGCCTAATGTGTGCGTTGAGATCGTTATAAAACATCTCCACTTGGATGCAATATGGAATCCTGTGGTGAGGGCATTTGCATCGTAACTCTTTGAATCTTTCTCATGCCTCATATAAGGATTCGTCATCCATTTGTAGAAATGTGGGGATCTCATTTCGCAACTTAGCATTTTTGCTAGGTGGGAAATATTTTACCAGCAAGCATTTTGCTAATTTTTTCCAAGTAGAAATTGAATTCGGTGGCAAAGAATTAACCCATGCTCGTACTCGATCTCGCAATGATTATGGACACAACTTCAACCTCAATGCATCTTCGATTACACCGACTATCTTGAAGGAATCACTCACCTCCATAACCAGTCAAAGGTAAAGGTGTGGATCTTCTGTCAGCATTCCACTACATTGGCCCACTATCTGAAGAATCAAGAACATCATAAGCTTCAGTTCAAACTACGATGCCTCGACCTCCAATCTCCTAATTCTCAGATTTAACTCATTAAAAAATGGCCCAACGTACTGCCTTATGGCTCGATCCCTTTCATCAGCAATAAGGATTGGGTTACGAGCATTAATGGCTCCATTCCCTTGCACTTCGTTTTAATTTTCAGATTCATTTCTGCGACTTGTCTCTGAGCTAATCTTTCTCATCTCCTTTGTCTAAATGTCCACTCAATTTCAAGGTCTACAATGAGTAAATCAGTTATTCGATCTATGCTCATAAACACTTCAAAATAAAATCACAAAAAAATTAAAAATTAATTAATTAAAAATTAAAAAATGCATAAACCAAATTGCAAGTAATAATTTCACAAATAATGATTAAATTAAAAATCCCCGGCAACAACGCCAAAAACCTGGTTTGCGATGGAATGTGCAAGTGTACATAGTCGTTATCAAGTTATAAGTAAGTAAAAGAATTATCGTCTCCACAGGGCTGTGTTTAAATTGATAATTGTTAAATTACTATTCACAAGTTGGTTAATAAAAACACTATCTTTTAAAGTGATGGATAAATTTAATTTAATTAACTAAATGCAAATTCATTAACCTCAATGCAATGATTGAAATGAAATGCAAGGTGATGGTTTAGTAGCAATTTCACAAGTTTAACAATAATAACATGAATAAGCTAGAATATTGCAACACTTGACTCAATTCATTCTCAACATGTTTAATAATGTTATGGAAAAAATTCCAAGGCCACTCGATCATTCATTAACTTGGAATCTAATATAAGTTCTTTCAAAATATTATACTTAATAAAACATGTATATTTCTATGTCCATATTTAACTAAGGATTCCTTAGAATTTATATGAAGTAATAGGGATGAATCAGCTTTGAAACAATTTAATCACACAAACCTAAAGTTATGCAAGGTAATAGAGCTCTCCCGAGTTATTACGAACCTTTAATTTAATTGGATCAGTATCTAAATTAAGCAGGCACCTTCCAATTATTTTGTCCACTAATTGCCATATGGATAAGATTGATCAACTAATTCTAATACATCCAAACATATTTTAATGCTTGAAATATGTCACATCCCTAATCTGTATCTATCGTCGAAATTGAGTTACAGAGCATTACCATAAAATCGTAACTTAAAATAATTAATTTCCAAACATTTCATAAATCATAGCATAATTCATTCAAATTCATGCTTATTGTCCCTTATTCAAGCCCACGAGGCCTTAGAAACACTTTAGAAACGATTCGGGACTAAATCGAGAACATTTAGAACTTTTTGGAAAAAGATAGAAAATTTTACACTGTAGAGGTCACACGGCCGTGTGACTCACACGGCTGAGATACATGACCATGTCTCAAGCCGTGTACCAATCGAAATAGGGACACATGATCGTGTCCCAACCCGTGTCCATGCTCTTGTAACTCTCTAACTTCAGCCACACGGCCATGCTATACGCCCGTGTGCCAAGCTGTATGCTAGGCCGTGTAACTGTCTGACTTGCAATGTAACACCTCTAGCCCATATCCGTCATCGAAATAGGGTTACAGAGCATTACTGTAAAAACATAACTCAAATCATTAATTTCCAACATTTCATAATCATTGCAAAATCCAATCAAACACATGCATAACGTCCCTTTTTCGAGCCTTCAAGGCCTTAAAAACACTTTAGAAATGATTCGCGACTAAATCAAAAACATTTAGAATTTCATGGCAAAAGATAGAAAAATTCATATTATAGATGTCACACAGCCGTGTGGCCAATCCGTGTGACTCACACGATTGAGACACACGCCCGTGTCTCAGGACGTGTGGGCATTCGAAGTAGGGACACACGGCCGTGTCCCTGCCCCTGTCCATGCCCGTGTAACTCTATGGCTTGGTTCACAAGGCCAAGCCACATGCCCATGTTCCAGGCCGTGTAACTCTCAAAATGGAACCTTTAAAATCTTACAGGGGACACACGGCTGTGTTGCATAGCCGTGTGGACAAGAAATAGGCCATTTTCATGCCAATTCTCTCTCCCAAAAAAAAGCTTACACATACAAGCCATTGCACCTATATTCAACCATTCAGAATGCACCTAAAACATGCATAATAAAACTAGATCATTATGGTATTTATTCATACAACCAATATGCCCAAAAAGGCACCTCAAACATAAATCTTAAAATCAACCTAAACACATACATGTTTTGGCATAAATCAAGTATACACAACCACAAATCATCATGCCAAGATATAGCACAATTGACCATATATCAAACCTCAACAAAATATACCAAACTGATAATTAAAAACATACATCTACTTGACCATTTCAACATCAACCATAAAAGTACCAAAATACCTATACATGTGTATATTTAACCATTTATCAAATGACTTGTTTCCATATCAAAACATGTAAAAATGACCTTACCATTAGGACCACTTCCCACATGCATCAAAACCATTTAAATGTTATCATTCTAGTCATTTCCAAATGATTCCATCAACCAACATACATACATACAAATTTATGTCCAAATGGTCATACCTCAACCAAACATACTTGACAAAATTTCATATCGAAACATGCCCTAAATGATCACTTTGCAAACATGTCAACTCTTACCACTTTTTCCATAAAACCATGCATCAATTTGATCTTATAAACACCAACCTTTAAACATCTAAGTGTCAAAAGCACACCAACCATCAAGGCATCAAATATCATAAGTTTCACAAATTTAAATCAACATTACATGGGGATATCATTAACTAAATATTAGACATAAGTCCACCTATACATGCCATTATAACCACAACCAAAGCATCAAAATCTACCTATAAAATCAATGGACAGTGTGATGGATCTCCGACTAGCTTCCAACCCAATCGAGCTCCCGATAATCTGTAAAGTAAGAGAAAGATAGTCACATAAGCAATGAATGCTTAGTAAGCTCGTATAAACTTAAACATAACATTCCATTTCAATAATGAACATTATAGGTTAAATATAAACCTATACCAATACATCAATATTTATCGAACCATAATCATCAACTCACAATGGAATAAGTCTATCAACACCATATATATATTTATCATTCCTAGCATAGTAGGATTTCATAAGACTTTAAACCCTTCCATTTACTTACTTTAGCTTAAATAACAACCTTAATTCATTAATTAGCATATTTTTTCATGAACTAGGTATATTCATCCATAACATGCATAAACTTCACACATAAAAGTACATCTTTTAACTCATCATTCCCTTTTGTTTCATCATATTTCATTTCAACTATGAACTTACCAATTTCATTACCTTTTCATACTCGTTTCCTTTGCATAATACAAAATACATAAGCATAAAATCAACCATGACTACAAGCTAGTGCATTTAACATAGCTCCTTTGAAATCAACTACATGATAAACCATTTCATAAGAAATTACATACTTTTAATTTATACGACATTTTCATGTACATAAGCACATTACCAATTGAACACTTACCGTTTCAATTTATTTCATTAAATCTAAGCATGATATAATCAATCATAAGCTTGGCACAAGCCTAAGCATCATCCACAACTCATGATAGAGCATCAACTCATAAATCAATTGAAATAACATAAGGTAAGTCATGTACATGAACAACATCATTTGAAATCTTCAATTTCATAAGCGTAAACATACTTTCATTGAACATTATCTTTTCATTCCTTTTCATAAATTCATGACATAAGTCATTTGAATACTTACCGTTCCTTCCCTTTTTATGCCTATTGAACCACTTAGAATAATACCAGATACGCAGGAAAGCTCACACAAAGTGTGTAAACATATAGTCGTAGCTCACATGAGCAGTAAAATGGGTCTGCTCACACAAGCTATCGGTCAGAATGTAAGCTACACGATGCTTCTCACACAAGCTGTTGAGTATCTGCAACTAATGTCGGACCTCAGCCATCGGTAGGACATTCAAGACCAGCACCCGAAACATAGTAACCTATGTATGCTTACACAAGCTGTCAGTCAGAACATAGCTACACGGTGCTGCTCACACAAGCTGTCAAGTATTTGCAACACATGTTGGAACTCAGCCATCGGTAGGACATTCAGGACCAACACCTGAAACATGGCAACCCTAATGACATGTCATTTGTATCTTATATATTCCTAAGGTTCAAACGGGGCTCGATAGTTATCGCACGTTGTTAAATTTCCATCGACTCTTTACTCGATAAATTGTACAATAACATATATTTATTGATTCAATCACAATAGAATCACATAATAACATTCAATTAATCAGCATTATATAGAATTCAGTTCATACGGACTTACCTGACTAAATTGTCGAAATGTCAAAGTACAGGGGCATTTTGGTAATTTTTATTCTCCTTAAAATTTCACTTGATCTTGATCTAAATTAATAGTTTTATTCAATCTATTAATTTATACAGTAAAACAATGTGTTTTATGCAATTTAGTCTTTTTTGACATTTTACAAAATTGCCCCTAAAATTTTACTTTTATTCAATTTAGTCCCTGAGCCTAAAACGTGCAACTTAATCATTTTTATTGAAATTTTACACTAGTCGAATATTCATAGCCTCCATTTCAGCCCATTATTGCAACAATTTCACAACAAATCCTTGTACTTTTATTATTTTAGCAATTTAGTCCATAATCGATAAATTCATCAAAAATCACTTAACAAAATACTTTTAAATAACAACCAATATATCAAATCATCATTTAACATAAAAAATCACTATATTCATCAATGGAAATATTCAAAATCTTTAATAGTTTCAAAACCAAAGGTAAGGGATAGCTAGACCTAGTTGCAATGATTTCAGAAACATAAAAATTATTAGAAACGGATAGCTTAAAGGCTTAGATGTAAAGAAACATGATTAGCCGACCTTCAAAATCTCCCATGGTGGTTCGGTGAAGAACAAAACCAAATGGGGAAGAAAACTATTACGTATTAACCTTTTATTTTATTTTATTAATAAAATAACATATAAAACATTATAATTAAAAGAAATTAAAGC
>JABFAF010277623.1:0-16827 GCA_013677275.1 Gossypium schwendimanii
CGCCACCGTCATCTGCTCTCCCATCTTCGCCTCCGTCAACCATACCACCACCGTCCATCCACCCCTAGCCACCGTTGTTCTCCATTCCTCTATTAGCATAATTTTATTTTATTTTATTTTTCTCATTAGTATTTTTACTTTTATTTTTAATTTTAATTTTATTTTATTTTATTTTATTTTTTCCTTATAATTAATGTTGTTTGTTTGGTTATGACTGATCTGACTTCATGATATACATTGTCTGCTCTGCTGATGTTGCTTTGTTACCTACTTTGTGCTCTAGTTCGATTTAATTTCGTGTTGTTGTTAATCCTATTTGACTTGATGGTAATGTTGCTCTGATTTTCTGTATATTAGTACTTTGTGTCTGGTACTTAATGTCTATTGCAATTAATGAGTTTTGGCACCGAGTTTTTTTTTTCACTATGTATCATAATACCTGCATGGTTGTTGCCAAATAAGAATTTTAGTGCATATATATACCTGCTACAAATTTGTTTGTATTGCACAATTCTATTTATAGTTTCACTAGTCATGCACTATCACTCCAATACATTGAACTTGAATAATTCTATCCTATTTATACTTTAGATAGTCTGATACACTTTATTGTCATTTGTCTTTCAGGTGCATAATGTCGAACATACGAGGCAAGAGTAAGGTACCTACTCAGTCCAAGAAATGAAAGGTTATTGGGACCTCATATTCATCCTCTCAGGCCGCAACCACTCGATATCAATATTGCACAATCGATTATCCACTCCATGAAGAGAGGTATCAGCACCTGAAAGACAAATCATTAGGTTTGGGTCTATTTATCGACTAGGAAGCCCTTCAGACTATGGGTCTATCTGCATGGGTCCATACTCTATTGGACACGACATCGTGAGAATGGTTTTTTACAATCAGGAGCCAACGTATGATGAGCTCACTTTGGAGTTTTGCTTCACATTTTTCCTACAAGCCATGCTATTATCAAGGGATGAACCTTAAGCGATCTCATTCTGTCTTGGAGGCGTCACTCGATATTTGAGTATCGTAGGATTTAGAGTCGCTCTCTACATATATTCTAATGACTTATTGGCTACGCTCAAGTTCTCCACCCTCCCGAGGCACATCCTTCAACAGATCGACCCCTTTCTACTAGTCTAACATTTATGAGGTTGTTCGTACAACCCAAGCCAGTCCAAGGCTTAGTGTTTACCTTCAGCCTTGCGCTATATTCATGTCATTTTATCCCACACTTTGACTGGTAGAAAGGAAAGTACGAGTGTTGTAGGTACTTTAGATGCGTACTTTTTATAGAGCACACACGAGTAATACCCAATTGATATAGCCCATTTCATGGACCAGTGTTGTCGGTATTAGAGTGAATGTCTACGAAAAGGACCTATCTATATGGATCCATATGTAGCACCCCTGGCCCATTACTTCGGCCTCCTTGAGACCCCTGAACAGATCAGCAATCTTAGTTTGATTGGGGACATGGCACCACAAGGCTTAAGTATAATGAAACATAAAAGGATGGTCATTCGTTAGCTGTAACAACCCGATTTTCAGTGGTGACGGAACAGTGGTATCGAGACCATAAATTTCTATCATGTCAACTCATAAATATTATTTTAAGAATATTTATAGAGTAAATATAGTCATATTAAAATTTGGTTCAAAAATATTATCGTTTAGATAGTTAATAAAAGAAAAATAACTAAATTGAAAAAGGTGCAAAATTTACAAATTAAAGCAATTAGGTGATGAAACGGTTTAATTAATAAATGAGGAATGGCTTAAGTGATAATTAAGCCATAAATAATGAGTAGGACGACAATTAGAGTTAAAATGAAAGAAAATTTAATGATAATGGTATAATTGTAAATTTGTTAAAATTAAAACAAAACAAATTGGAAATTAAAGTTTCTTTTCTATTCCTTTTCTTCTTCAATGGCCGAAATCCATAGCTAGGGTGAAGAGATAGTTTCGGCCAATATAAAAGCTTGTATATAAAAATCCTGTAGATACTCATGGAAAAAGAAAAATAGCGGAATAGTCCCTAAACCTCTGCAACGACTACAATTCAGTCTAGGTAAGTTCGTACGATTAAAATTTAACATTTGTATAAATTAATGATTGGTATTATATATATGTTATATTGTTGGAATTGAATTGTTGTTGGGAATTATATTATCGAATTTAATATTCAGTTTAGATTGAACGCGGGATTGGAGTACATTCGTGTTTGGTGTATGATGGGGGTTTGGAGTGGAGATGGTATTGGAGGGGGATATCAGCATATTACCCAAGTAAACTGGGGTTCAGCATTTGTTGCAAACTCTCGCGTTTTACTTTCTGTTTGGTATGATTTTGGTAAATCAGCTCTCACGAGCTTCTGTTCAGCTCTCACGAGCTTCTGTTAGCGTGCTCGGGTGGACCAGCTCTATAAGCTTCTGTTGACAATGTACTCTTACCCGTAAGTCGTTCTTTGAATGAAAAATTTCGGTAAGGTAATCTGCTACTGAATTTGAAATATATGTTATTTATTTCATATTAATCTGAACATGGATGAATTTATCGATTGAAGTTGTGAATGACAGGGAGTTCTCTTGGATGATTATTATTGTTTGAATTATTATAGTTAGTTTAGTAAGATTTATCGTTTAACTCGTCGAACTTACTAAGCTTCATTAAGATTACTTGTGTTGTTTAATGTCATTGTAGATTCTCGAAAGGTTGGACGATCGGATCAGCACTCAAGTCACACTATCCAGCTTATCTCGGTAGTTTTTGAAATGTTTAATTTGGATTATATGGCATGTATAGGATTTTGTGCGGTTTTGGTTAATGTTTGGCTTGTAAATGTTATGAATGATATTTTGTGCAAATAATCAACTTACATATTATATGAGAATGAGGTAAAATTGATATGCTAGTATGTATGGTATATATATAATTGAAATATTCTGATTGTGGTACCTTTGATAGGTATTTTGATTAGGTATTGCTTGAGTGAATTGATGAAATGAATCAGTGTTTATTGTGTCGTAAAATTGTATATACTTGTGGTACCAATGAAGGTACATTGGTTAGGAACTTATTAGGTTAGTTTTGATGTGTTTTTGGCTTGATTAATATTATTTTGAATTGGTATTTTGGTTGGTATTTGAGTTTCTTAAGGTCTAAGCAAACTTGAAATGGTAAACTTGTGTTTTAAGGTTCATTTTGAAGCCACATGTCTGAGACACGGGAGTGTGTCTCAGCCGTGTGTGACACACGGCCATGCGACATGGCCGTGTGTCCCCTATAGGTTCAAAGCATACAAGTCAGGTAGTTACACGGCCTAGCACATGGCCTGACACACGGGTGTGTGAGGTCATTTTGAGGGGTACACGGCCTGGCACAAGGGCGTGTGGCTTGGCCGTGTGACCTAATTCAGTAAGTTACACAGGCTGGGACATGGTTGTTTGTCCCTATTTCAAATGTCCACACGGCCTGAGACACGGACGTGTGTCTCAACTGTGTGAGTCACACGGCCGTGTGACCCCTGCAATCTAAATTTTTTTAACTTTTTCCTAAAAATTTTAGATATTTTCAGTTTAGTCTCGGATTGTTTCTATAGGATTTTTAGGGCCTCAAGGGCTTGATTTAGGGACATTATGAATGTATTTGGATGAAATTTAATTATGTTTGTATTAATGTATAATTTGAATGGTTTACTATTCTATTGGTCCAATAATGCTCCATAACCCTGTTCTGGCGACTGATGCGGGTTAAGGGTGTTACATCAGCCTGGAGCTTTCAGTGATTAGTACATTTTGCTACATCTGACTCAACAAAATAAGGATGATGAGCATCTGGACAATGACCTCCTACCACCACCATTGCGACTCATTCTCAATCCTCTTGCTAGTCACTCCATTGTTACGCCTGCGCATACAGTTACACTTGAGGATATCTATCGCCTTCAGCAGTAGCAGTTAGAGAGGATCGATTACCTTGAGCAATGACATTCAAACCACTTCAGCCAGCTTCAATGGCAGCAGGATCGCATCGAGGCCTATCTACAATGGATGTGCCCACATTTTCATATTTCTTCTCCCAATCCCCCTGTTGTACCTGAGCCTCTCGATCTTGACTTCCAACATGACATCAATTAGTGACTTTATTTAGTTTTATGTTTTATTTATTTTTATTTTTATTTGTACTTTTATTTCTTTTGTTATGTGTTTTTATTTAATTTCTCGGACTTATATGTTTTGTTTTATTTTATTTTATTATACATTTTACTATTATTGTTTTGTTGGATGTTTTTCTATTTTGCTATATCTTTATCTTATTTTATTTTTTTCTATCTTCTTATTAGTGTGCTCAGAACCATGTATTTAATTTAGGATCTCTTACAATTCCAGATTTCACAATTTCCGCAAAATCATCCAAATTCAAAGGCAATTTCAGTTCTCTTCCTCCCTTATGATATTTTGCTTCTTGTGATTCTGTTTGTTTGTACATTGAAAGCAATGTACATCTTAAATGTGGGGTGGATTTTATATATTTATGCGATATAGTCCCTGAATTGTTGGTTGTGTTTAAGTAATTTTCTCGAACCTAACATTAAAGTTAATTTTTTTTAATTTGGAGTTTTATTGATTTTGTTTGGGATTATTTTTTAGATTTTCTTGTATTATTTTATTTAAACTTTAAGACATGAGAAAGTCAATTATGATAAGTTATTTTTCAAAAATTATTATTTTAGGTTGTCTCCTTGAACTAAAGCATTATCTTGAGATTTTAAATTTACAAGTTTGACATCAAAACCATAATTTTTTGTGAGCTTTTGAGCCTATAGAGCATATATTTTATTGTGTGCTCATTTTAGTTTTGGTTGTAAGTATGTCAACTTGATTTGTTATTCTAGAACTTGCTTCAGTTATACATGTCAAGACCGCATTATTGATTTGATATATTGAGATGATAAAGACACTTAGAATTTAACCTACTTAACCTTTAACACAGCTGACCTATTGAATTAACCCCTAGTAAACCCCATTGACTCTAAATTTTTTTTTACTTAACAACTGTTCTTGTTAACCCAAAAACTCACATTAATGTTGTAAATTACCCTTTTTATTGACTTCCTTTTTGTCGAGATTCGATTTGGTTAGTTGTCTCACTATATTTTTTTTTTTTTGTATTGCTGAATTTTACTTTGTTCATAAAAAATGAATATTTTTTTTTATTAAGCTTGAATTGTTTGTCTCATATTTTGTTTAAAAGCTCATATATAAATTCTTTTAATTCAGCAACTGATTTTTTTTGTGGTTTAGTAACTTATCAACTCGACTCCCGATTGTAACCAACTTTATGACTTTTTTGTACCATTAACCTAAGCCCTATCATAACCTTGTAAGGACCTTTTGATTAGCGTGTCCTCTCAGTTTTATAGTCGTGGAGATTCCATTTTCAAGCAAGTATATGGTAATAACATTTCTTATTCGATTGTTGATTGCACATTACTTGAACCTTAAACACTTTGAGTGCTTTGAGTGAACCTTAGTGAGGGTGTTCATTCTTGTTGACTTTGAATTTCAAGTAATTTTTGAAATAGGGGAGACACCTATGTTTTTATGCTTTAAAAATTTTTGCTTGGATTGTTTGTGTTCTTTAGTGTCATTTTAGTTTGAATTTCCAATACATGATTATCTATAGATTATTTGTAAGACATTGTCGATAAAAATAATAAATTAATAGAAGTTAACTTTAATGTGGGTTGAGAATTTTGCTTGAGGACAAGCAAACACTTAAGTTCGGGGATATTTGATAAGTGCTACAAGTAACATGTGTTAACCTCATTCTTAATGCATTTTTTTGTGATTATTTGATGTTAATTGTCAATTTTATGTTCCTAACCCTTTAAACTCATGTTTTAATGCTTGATAGAGCACTTGGGAGAAAAATGAGCTAAAACTGGAACATCGAAGCAAGCTACATGAGCCACACAAGCTGAACCATAGCACACTGTCAGATCACACGGTCGTGTAACCCACACAGGCATGAGGTAGACCACGTCGATTTCACGAAATTGGCACCAAACTACGAAAAATTGTGATTTTTAGGTTTTTTGGGCATTTTAAAAAGTATACATAACAAAAATAAGAAGATAGGAGTGAGTCGTCAAAAAATATTTTAAAAAACAACTCGAAAAACACCATTAAAGTCGACTCTGAAGCAGATTTCCATCAAGATTGAAGATTCTCAATTGATTTCTTAGGAAGTTATCATAAGTTTCTTTATTTCTTTCTGTTATACTGTGTCTTAGATGGTTTTATTTTCAAGTATGAACTAATTTTCTAAATACCAAGGGAGATGAACCTTATGATGGATTTTGTCTTTTGGTTTTTATTTTATGTAATAAATACTTAGTTTTTTTTCTCAATTATGTGTGCTTAATTCTTGATTTGATATTTCTAGATTATTAATCCATGTTTGATGTGCTTAAATCGATGGTTGAATATACCCTATTTAAGAGTAGATATTGCATAGTTGAGTGGAGTTGCATACAATCCTAGAAATAGGATGACATAAATCTACCGGGTTAGAGTCAAATCTAATAAGAGAATCCACAGTACGAGTTAATGCGATAATAGAGGTTTTAATTAGAAAGAAATTTCAATTAATCAACCTAGAGTTAGTTGCTCTTATGCTCGAAAGAAATATTTGCATAATTTAGGGATTTCTACGGATCAAGATACTAAGTAAAAAAATTGCGTAATTTAGATTAATAGTGACAAATGAAATCTAGGTGAATTTTTTTCTAGGTATTGTTTTGCTTCTTGGTTGTTAATCGATTACTTTCATGTTTTGTTCTTTGTCGTGTTTGTTAGTTAATTAATTTAGTTAATTTTAGCTCTAATCAATCACTTGCATTATTCAGTTAATAATAGAAAGACGATAATTACTAGTACTTTTAGTCATGATGGGAACAATATCTTTGCTCACCGTAGCTATACTATTAATTGATAGATGCACTTGTTTTAATCAAATTTTTAGTTAATTCCGTGAAACATCATGTATCATAATAAAACACATACTAATAATTCGGATATCACATTTGATATTTTCAAAATATAAATACCACATAAGACATTTTATGAAAGTACAAGAACTAATTGTGACATTGTCCTTAATAATAATAATAATAATAATAATAATAATAATAATAATAATATTGGTACTAGATTGGCTGCTAGGCTGTGTGCATAAACAAATAAAATAAATATCAAGACCTTACCTTTTTAACTTTCAGAAAAAAAAGAATCCCTGCCTTTTGAAATTTAAAAACAGCGACATAGCGGTTAGGGTTTAGAGAGCGAGAGATACGATGAGAAGAGAAAGCAAGGGTGGCTCTTACTTTTCATGGGCCGATGAGGTCGAGAAAGAAGAACAAGAAGCTGCTGTTGCACAATGGCAGAAGAAACCAAACCCTTTTGGCTCAGCAAGGCCCAGAGAAGTTGTTCTTCAAGAAAAAGGAATCGATTGGAGACAACTTGATCTCCATCTTCAACAAGCCTCTCCACTCCCACTGTATGCTATTTCTCTTCTCTAGTTATAAATGTTTGAATTCGAATCTCAGATTTATTAAATAGAGATTTCAATTGAACTTCGGGTTCATCTCGCTTGTTGATGCAATTTGTAACGGGTTTGTTGCTTGAATTCACATTTCCAGGCAGGAACCAAGACCACGTAATCCTCAGCCTGTCATTGTTACATTAACTCCCCAGATTCAGAGTCCTATATCGCTTGTTCCTCCACTGAGGTATCCGCCCAAGTACGTCGCTGGCTTTCTCTACGAGCATTGGAACGCGTCCGGTTATCGACATTTAAAGCTCGAGAAAGAGAACCAATCTCCGGGAGGAAGAAAGAGCGAGTCCGTGAACACGAGGAGAAAGCGAAGAAGAACAGCAAGCAATGAATTGGTTGAAGGTAAGGAAGCACAACAAAAGGGCATGAATTTGCCTCTGGTGAATCAAAGCATTGGAACCCCTGAAATGTCATTGCCTGCTAATGGGATTGTCAGGCAGCAGCCTAGAAACATGCCAGACGAATTCGGCATCGACCAAACCGCCTTTCGAGTTACCAAACACAATGAGGGAATGGAAAATGGCAAAAGGTTAAGGAAAAACGCCATGATTTGCCTATAAAGCAAGTACCCAATGGTGTTCATCACAAGGTCAAGGGAGACAGGGCAGTTTTGGGAAGGAGTAAGACGAAGAATTAAAAGCAATGGCTCTATAATGTTTGCTGAAATTCATGATGACCAATTCACCCACGGTCCTTCTGTATCATTGTTTAAAAGCAGCTTTAGTTTTGATGAAATGATGCGACTATGAAGTGTTGTTTATTAACTACAACTAAGCTGTAATTAAAGATGGCTCGAGTTCCTGCACCTTCTTCAGGCTTTGCTCTACTTTTGATTTCGTTATCTAAAACCTCTATTTGTTTAATGTAAATCTTGTTTCTTTGATTTAAAAATTAAAATCTAATTTATAACAACTTAAAATTTAAAATTCAATACTTCCAGCATTCTACTATTTAATTATTTGATTTGGCTTAACCAATTAAATCGTTATTCTCCAATTTAAAATTAAAATTAAATAAATTACAGCTGATTATTAATAAATTTCTTTTAATCACCCAACCAACTATAAAAAGTTACTCTTTAATTTTATTTTTTTATTTACACAAATGTAATTTACCTTTTAAAGTTTGAAGTACAAGTATAGGAATTATATAAAATAAAAGTCTCAATTGATGATGCATATTTAACTTTAACAAAAACTCTCTTTAATATAATAATTGGATTTTTAAATTAAAATTGACAAATAAAGGGGGTAGATCTCGGGAATTAAAAGCAAAAAGGTCTCATTTCCAAAAGTAGCATAATATAAATTCTGCTGGGGTGAACAGTGTAAAAAGTTTCTAATCATTGAAGAAAAGGGCACAAATACGAAAATGTCTAATTAGATCATTTGCTCTAGATGATCTCAAAAAAGTACTTTACTACTGTTATAGAAAAGGCCTAACCATTGCTCTCAAAGATTAAAATCAAAATGAAACATGAGTGGATCCCAGCACTGGGAGGCAAAACCAATCCTCGAAATCGTCGCTGAAAACTCGAGCCCCATGCCAGTGTACTAGACTAGTGAAATTCAGTGAGCTAAGTTCACATAAATGTTGATAGGATATTCTTCTTGAGAGTGAATTCATCTGCTTTTGCTGGGCTTATAGACTGCACCGGAACCAAAGAATTAAAACTCATGGTTAGAGCCATCTCATGTATCAGAAGCTTATGATGGAAACTATGGTTTTGTATAACTAAATTTGTATTTTAACCACCTCTCCCGGGGGGGGGCAGCAATATGAGCTTACATGTCCCGTAAATCTAAAGTCAAACATGATTTCAGGACACCATCCTAGTGATTAATTGTAACTGTAATCCTTACCTTGTCAAGAATGCGCTGCAGCCGCTCGATTTCCTTCTTGGGATAATCAGCACCTTTCTCCAAACAGCTTTTAGCAGCTTTCAAGTATATCTTTCCATATCTGCAATCAGAAACAAGAGAGGAAGTAAAGACAATGGAACAGTTTTAACAGGAAACTAGGGATTGATAAGTTCTCCTTCGGAGAAGACTATTGAGAGAGAAATTGAATACCTCTCGCTGGACCCCTTGAGTTTCTCAACTTCCTGTTCGATCTTAGAGAAGACCGTCTTCTTCTCATCATTGTTGGCAGCCACAAAATCCTTCACCAGTGCATCTAAACTAGACAAAATACCAGCCTAGGCAAAAGGAAGAGGAGAGCAATTAATCACATAAAGAAGTACGGATAATGATGAACATGATGTCCTAGTACAAATCATGAAGTATTAACCTTTGAAGTCAGCTGCCCTTTTCCATCACGGCTGGTGCCACACTTCTCATTGATGAAAGAAACAAAGTCATCTAGACTTCTGCCACCATTGTAGTCTTCACCAGCTTTGTTGTTTTTTGGGAAGAATTTCAGTGTTGGATACCCACTAACTCCATACCTGCAATTAAAGGCCTTTAACATCCATTGCTACATTTGATGAACATTGAGAAACCATTTATAAAAGAAATCCGGGCTAACTGGTTGAATTTACACACTTTTCAGCTAGATCCTTGTGCTTGTCAGCATCTAGATTAGCTATAACTACGTCTTCTTCCATTTTGAATGCCAATGCTACCTTTTCATAGGTCTGCGGAGACAAAGACCAAAGGGTTAGAAAGGAGATCACCATTTCTAACCAAATAATCATACCTACTTTATTCAGCAAAGATATAGATGCTTACAGGAGCAAGGTTTTTGCAATGCCCACACCTGGAAAAAAAGCCAACCCAGAACTCAACCAAAACACGTGAAGTAGAAAAGATGGAAACAAAAATATATATCAACCGCAAAACTTGCCACTTGTATCATGAGGCCCTTAAACAGTAAATCTCAGGTGGATATGTAATGGCTGAACTAGAAAAAACCCTTAACCTTTATTGTTTTTGCAAAATAGTAAATTTAACAACAACAAAAACAAAGCACATGCTTACCAAGGTGCATAAAACTCAACCAACACATCTTTCGTCTCATCAAGGACAACCTCATCAAAATTATCAGCATTTAGCACTACAACACTGGATGGTAATGTGGCTATCTTCACATTGGTCCCTGTAAAACAGTACACCACCTCAGCAAATACTTCTGGTTTTGGCCTATGGGCATTAATCTACATTCAGCAAGTTCACCTTGAGGAACACGGAAGGAAGGAATTGAGACGAAATTTCATAGACTAAGCAACCATAACCAGAAACTTGTACAAAGAAAAAAAAAAAAAGACAAATTACCTCCTTCAGTGTTGACAAACTCAGCAAGGGCCTCTGCGGTTCGTGGTCCTTCATATCTAAATAAAACAATTTCAATCTATTAAGAACATGACTTCAATAAGAAGTTGGTACCAATAACAAAACTTAACCTAAATCAAGATCAAAATCTTTTCCAGGTTCTACTTGTACACGTTAAATTAGACTCACTTTTTAGGTTCCAAAGATCCTTTTGGGAACCACTGAATAGTTGGGTAGCCCTGAACACCGTATTTGCTGCAGACACTCTTGTGCTCATCACAGTCCACCTAGACCCACATTATTACATAAAACTTTAGAATACAAAGGAACAAGAAAAGAGCTGTGTAAATACCCTGATCACTAATAATTCATATTCTAAACAAACAAATCTCGGGTAATTATATATCGCAAACCTTTCCAATCAAGACGGATTTAGCCTTCTTAAAACTTGACCCAAGCTTCTCGTACTCAGGAGCAAGCTTCTTACAGTGACCACACCTGTGGTTGAAAAAAAAAACCCGATTAGATTGAGAATACAACTAGCTGAATCTTATAGTTTTAGGCCGTAACATGGTAAAAGAACCCGATTAATCTGAATCAATATCCAGAAGCGATACCACTTAGCTCAAATGTCTTTAAAAAACAAATAAATAACCAAATTCAAATCCAAGGAACATCTTTAACAACAATAGATTTATCTATAGAGAGTTTGATCATAATAAGAAAGTTTCAGAAACAATCAAACAAAGGAAAAAGTAAGTCGAAAATTCTAGGAGAAAATCATCGATGTTCTTCATTTAAATTGTCGAAAATAGATCTAACGATCGATTAAACAGGAATTACTGTAAAACATCAAAAACATAAAGCATTAAAATCTAATCTAATCTAATCTAATAAAGAAAAAAAGAGAGGGAAAAAGGCGATAAAAAATGATTACCAAGGAGCATAGAACTCGACGAGAGCTCCTCGATCTTGACCGACTTCCTTCTCGAAGATATCTTCCGTTAGTACAACGACGTCATCCGCCGTCGCCGATGCTAATAACAAGGCCATCGCTCCAAAGGCCAACCAGATCTGAGATTTCTCCATTTTTGCTTTTTGTTTTTCCTCTTTGATATTGTAGCTTCCTCTGCTTGCTTTGTCTCTGGCTCTTTCCATATTTATTATTTTCCCAGGCTTTACTGTACTGAAGAGTAGGGGTTGAAATGGTCTGTTAACCGAACCAAATTATAATTATATGAATTAATTTAACCGAATTAATATTAATTAAATTAATCGAATATATTTTAATAGATAATTGAATTAAATTTTTTTAAAAAAATTGAATTGAAATATTTTAACTAATTTCGTGGTTAATCGAATTAAGCAAAATTGATATGTTTTTATTTTTTAGTTAAAACAAATATAAAATATATAGAAAAAATAAATTGATAATGTTCATTTTACCAAATTAACTGAATTAAAATTACATATAATTTGTATTATTAATTATTAAGTTTAGTTAATTTATTTAATTATTCGATTTTAAACCTAATTAACCGATAACTGAACGTCTAAAAAAATTATTAACCGACGTTCGACCGAATTAAATCGATTAACTGGTCAGTTAACGAATTAAATCAATTCGGTCAATTAATTTAATTTTAACCGAAATTTAAACTTTAAAAAAAAGGTATATCATATAGCTTTTCCATTTTTTATTTTTATACTTTTTTTAATTATGAATTTCGTCCACTCCCATAATATTTCTATTTAATTTGTCAAATTTTAATTCTGAAATTGTTGAATTATTAGTTTTGTTTTTTGTTTTTTTATAATTCATGGCAAATAAATAGATGAACTCTTTTCGTGATTTAATGACAAAAAGTTTAATTGTACCTTCCAATTAACTTAAGTCAATTAATTACAAATTAAACGGTTAAATTTGGTGAAAATGTCGATATTTTTTAATATTTGTGGGAGTAGGTCATTTTTTTGAATATTTATGGGATTAGATTTTTTTTTTTTTTAAACACGCTTAGTTAGATGTGTTTTTAGCGTATTTTATAGGAAAATGCGCTGAATTGAACGCGTTTTCAAAGTACATTGTAGGAAAATGTTTCTAACTGGGCATGTTTTCCATTCTCTTTCCTGAACCAGTTTAGGATTTTTCTTTTAGGGTTTTAGGGTATTTGTTTTAGGGTTTTTAGAAGACATGTTTTTAGGGTTTTTGATATAAAGGTTTAGGGTTTATGTCATTTTAATGATGTTCGTGTTTGAGGGTTAAAACCTTCGAGTTTTTTGAATTTACCAATTCAACTCCAATTCTTAACACCAATTAAATTCTTTATTAAAATTATTGGAGTAATATTTTAATTTTTTTTCTTCTGTTAAATATTCATATGGTGATCATGTAACAAAAAAAATTCCAATGGACGTGAATTTATTAGATAATTTTGGTAGCTAATGTGGATTTTTTAAAAGAAATTATTCCAACACATCATACAAAAGTTTTTTTTTTCTTTTGTTAGAATGGTATTTTGTTTAAAAATTCACGTAAAATTTTTTATCACAGTAATCAACAATATTAACTATTTGGAGTAAACATTATAATAAAAATTAAAATTAAAATAACTTTACTTTTATATTTACATTCTCTAATTAAAATCGTATTCAATTGAATTGCACAATTAATTGATTACTTGATTGAATTATTAATTGTATTCGTGTTTGAGGTAGACATTATGAAAAGGGGTTGACAACGAGAACGAGTAAATATGCAAAAGCTACTTGTGTGCCCTGAAAATATCATCCGGGAATCCCGAGACATTTGAATGATTCTCGCATGAGGAAAACTTTTCACAATATGTAAACCTTTTGCCTTAGAAGCATGGCCTGCAAAAATATTATCTGAAGGATTCCAGGTGAGGAAAACTTTTCAGGGCAAGTTAACAATGGAAGAGTGAAAATTCTCCCAACAAGGCACTTTTTGTCCACTTTACTTGAGCGAACCTTGCTGGGAGCGTTTTTTTTCTCACATTGTCAACTTGCCCTGAAAAGTTTTCCTCACCCAGGAATCCTTCAGATATCCTAGGATTCCCGAGATAGTATTTTTGCAAGCCATGCTTTTGAGGTAAAAGGTTTGCATATTGTGAAAACGGTTCTGAGGCAAAAATTGTATAAATGGATTGGTAGTTCAAATAGAGACACCATGAGAAAATTATGAGTATACCAAAACGCAAGTAGGTGAATTTTGCAAGACGTTCCATAAGGAAAAATTTCAAGCAAACACATAATTATATCAAGTAAGTTTTGATTTTTATTGTTAATGGATAATTACTACTCTATTTTTTTTTTGCATATTTTTTTTTTTGTTTTAAACACGTGAAACAAGTTATTTGGTTCAAAATGAGTGGAGGAGTTAATGCTATTGTTTACTACAATGGTGAAATTCGTGACACTGACATTGGGGTCATTTTTTCATCAACTTACACAGCGCGATTGGCTTTCAACCCGAACATACAATTGCCAGAACTTTGTGGAAGAAATAGGTGAAAAGTCATCGGGTCCACCCGGATTGGAGTGTTGTCCTTGAAATATAAAAATTTAGCATCGATGGACCCCATCAAATATGAGGTTTTTGATGTCAAAGGCCCAATGGAGATCGAATTTATGGTTCGGATGCATATTGTTAGAGGATCACCAATACTCTAGTTATATGTGGAGTTTGTGAACACAAATGAAAGTAGTCGAAGGTCAACACTTGTTCCAATTCGGGACGTCAGAACGAAAGAGAAAGCTGAGAGTCCAATGACATGATTGTGCGGTGGGTTCATGGCTTTGTTATAAAGGTCTCATTATGATATCCCTGAATCATCAATGGGAAGGCACTCATCGGTTTCATCTTTAAATTTCAACCATGGTAGACAGAACGTCCAATAATTAGGGTATGGTGGTAACTAAGACTTTGACACCTCGACAAGACACTTTGTTAGGGGTTTTGATTTTAACTTCGAGAGTTTGATGTTCTATGCTGAGAACACTTACAGGGGTATGACATCAAGTTTTATTGGTGGGAAATTCGCAAGTGATTTTGGTTGTACCGACAACTATAAAAGAAGGGATGATGTACTCCCTACAGCCTCCACCGGTAAAGGGACATCCAACCCTGGGAATTGAGATTGAAGAGGACACTAAATTCGATGACGATCCAATCCAGGAGTTCTGGCTGGATGGTTCAAAAATTACATTATTTTTTGAACCAAAGCCGGTTTCAACTAAACTAGAAGATAGAGGTTCAGACTGTGAAGGTCTAGACAAAACTGCCGAAGAAGATCTGTGATTCAGGGCATACTCACCTCTGACCCACATGCATAATATGGACCTCTCAGCAGAAGGTGAGTTGGAGTTTTTAGAAATCCCACACATAAGACCAGGTCATACGAGTTTTTCGTTGGATGTTGGTGATTTAGAAGCGGGGAAGGAGTTTTCCTCTAAAGATGCTTTAATCGCAGTAGTGAAGTGATACAATATAAAGAACAGGGTAAACTTCTACGTTGTTAATCCAAATCGAAGAAATTTGAGGTGAAATGCCAATGCAAGATAGTAGGTGTCCATGGAAAATCATGGCTTTTATGAAGAAAAAGACAGGTCGGGCCTAGTCAAGCTGAATGTGTACCACAATCGGGTGGGTGTCAGTTGCAAGATAAATTTTTTATTCATACAAGTTGTGGTTTCGACTCTTCCTTCTCTTCTTCATCTTCATCACTTGCGAGATAGATTTCTTCTTCGCATTCATCTTCATCTCCTTCATTCGTTATTGAGTGTGGTGTACTCCAACGTTGCCAATGATGCTTGCGAAGATGTTTGCGAAGATGATCCACCTTGGTAGAGCAATGATACTCGGTGTATTTACGACACTAACAACATATAAGTGTATGGTATCCCAAACACTGGTAGTGTAAAACATGGTAGAAATATCATCAGTGGCACAAATATCAACGACAAATACATCATCGATGGTAAATATGTCATCGGCAGATACACCAAAGTCATCGATGTGTAATATGCTAGGGATAAAAATGATGCAAAAAACCTTATACCTGTAGAAAGTATAGAAACATGGATGGAGGTGGTGTAAATAACATACCTAAACCAAAATAAGTCGAGCCATACTGACCAAAAGGTGGTGTGGATGACAGTGCCTCTTGCTGTATTGGTGCTGATGATGGACCCATCTAGACAACTGCTCCAAACATTGGATTTCTAGGGGGCGTCATGGCCTCCTAGAATGAAGTTGCCTACACCTCGCCTCATTTGATAGTAAATGTAGTTTGCCATGATGTTTAAACCATGACATGTACGATGGAATGGCAGCTATTTTATGAGCGATAATGTGTTCGTGACTAGGCAAAAACTCATACATACGCTCCCAAATGTTGATATATTACTCGTTGAATTTAGCCTAACCTTCCTCGATTCTCCCCCACAAGTCGATCTTGTACTGCTCTCCGATGTCTTGGGGCGGTGGCAGAATCATTTGCCTAAACCCGAACTACCGCATAACTCGATCAGATTCATGCATTTGCACCATAACTTAAACTATCAATGGCACTTTCACATGCCAAATGTTGTGATTCACCAAGAGTTCAAACGGGATGCATGATTGAATTCTCGGATCAGAGTATGGAGTCCATTCAAACTATAGTACAAAATAATAATTTCAATTATATATTTACTAATAAATTTTAAATTCTTGTGTCAATATTATATAATTAAAATTTTAGAAATACTAACTTTCACTTCTGATCATTGATCTAACAGGAACCGTATATCTTAAAGCTCCTCTGATAGTCCTAATAACTCGACCCATGGTTCCACCTATTGAAATAATATGTTAATACAAAATTTTAAATTTTTTTAAAAAAATATTATTGTAAATATATTA